>JAVJIF010033337.1:0-134435 GCA_038442645.1 Agave tequilana | reverse complement strand
ATTCTCATTGGTCCGAACGATGTCTAAACTTGTTGACATTTACAAAAGACAAGGGACAGACAAGCTGAAGACCAGTTTTCACCCACCTCCAAGGGACAAGGAAGCGGTTTGGACTCCACTGATCCAGCAAGCAGAACAGTGAACCCGGATTGTTTCTAAACAGACCTCAGCAGGTCTAAAATGCTAGCATTTGGCATTACATTAGCCCAAGGAGATAGCCTCGCTTGAGAGGCTTACATCATCCAGAGCATCGCCAGGAAGCTAACTGACAGCTTCGCCGAAGACCCTCTTTTCGGACTTCGCAAGGAATTGCCTCTAGCTCCGCTATGAGCTTCAAAGCGGGCAGCTCCGCCATCAGCCTGCTATGGTCAACCTTTGACCAATCAAATCTCCTGATAAGATCGGATTCAAAACAAATCAAATCCAATCAGGATTCAAATATGGCAGGTGATTGCCACAATCTCTTGACTCTCTTGAAACGAGTAAGAGGATCAGGGAAAATCCTTCAACGATATGGAAAGGATCATAACAAATCGGAAAGATCAACCGACTTGCCATTTTCTAGCTCCGCGGAAGCTATTCTAGCCTCGCAGCAAGGCTACTTTCCAGATTCAAACAGATTCGGTTCAACCTGTTTCCATATCTTCAAGGGGACGATTATACCCTTGCTCTCCCTATAAATAACCCGCCAGGGGTACAGAGAGAGGAGGGCCAATCAAGAGAGATCGGATTGCAGAGGAAGGAGCCATCAATTGCCTTCTGATCGCAAGAATCGATCAATTAGCTTCTTCGACTGAGGCTTCTTCATAACGCACCGTGCGTTCTCGAATTCAGAGACCTTTTAGAGAATTGCTTTCTCTATCCAGGGTGTTGATACCCTAACATCGTCCTTCTTCTCAAGGAATCTCCGGAACCAGGCGAGAAGGAATTCCTTATCAAAGGCGATTTTGAGAAGCAGCAAGAGGGTTCTACCAATCCTCTATTCTCTGATTCCCGAAACCAGGCGAGAAGGGAATCTCATCGCTCGCATCGTCAAAGGGACAAAGTGGTCGCGCGCTGACCAGACTCCTATCGGCACATTTTCCCAGAATCTCTGAGGAGATCTACTTGTAATTTTGAGAATACTTGTAATTTAGCTCCTCAAACTTTTATTTGTAAGTTTTCCCCTTTTGCAAATCAATGGAAAACAAGATGGCGACTCCGCTGGGGACTGTATTCTCCTCTGCTGAGAATCAAGTGTCGCAATGCGACGAACAGACCTTCGGGTCTATCTCTGAATTCAGAAAAGCCGGTGCAGCCAGATCTTCTCTGGCTAAATCTTCAAGCAAAGTCTCTGCGGAGACGGAAAAAGTTCTCTGCAAACCTGCCGCAGTTCTCTGGCGCAACAAGGAAACATGCCCGCAGCCCAGATCCTGCACTTTTGAGAACCTGGTTATCCAGATCGGTCAAAGAAGATTTGAAGAAGTCCTCTCTGGGGGTGGCTTGATGCTTCGAGCGCGGAAGCACAAGAAGGTCTTTATGGCCAAGGTTTCAAATCAGAAACCAGAGGCAGAATCCTGCCAGCACCCCACAGCCCCGCTTGTGGCTATTCAGGTTCCTTGCGAACCTACGCATCCTCTGTCAAAGCGGGTATGGAAGCCTAAACAGAAGTCCTCTGCTGAAGCTTCAGGCGTAGCCTCGCCAAAGCCGCGCCCCTCTTATGAAGAAAAAGGCAAGATGCCCGCCTGTGCCAACAATGCTGCCAACTATAAAGTCAAGACGGCACATCATACCGTCTCCTAGTGCAGCGACGCCTACTGCTAGCCTTGTCCTCGCAAGCAAGGCTATTGTACCTCGGCATACTCATCGGGTTTACAGCCGCGAGGCTAAAACCAGAGCACTATACGGTGCTAATCCTTTCCGCAGGAATAAGGGGAACGATGCGTTGTCCCATATACCAGATTGTTCAGGCCCCTACGGGGCCGACCTGCGAGAATTCTTGGCGGACAAGCGGAGATTGAAGCATTTCCAGACTACTTCCTCCTGTTATCGACGAAGTGGATGCCAGTTGGTGATGGTCCATTCTATGCAGTGTCGGTTACGACCAACCCTTGCCACCTCTCCATATCGGCGATCAGTCTTTGATCGACTGTCTGCGCGCATCCCAATGAAGCATCTCAGAAGGAGTGGCTCGCCAGATCCAGCCTCTGCATCCGTCAACATGACCGGAAGGGGGCGAGAGCCGCGCAGAGGAGGTCATACATCCGAAGATACCCCTTTCGGCTCCCCAGATCCAGATTATTGCCCAGGCTTAGGTGAAGTCTTGGTGCGCGAAGAAGGTGTTTTCCGAAACACCAGATCCAGGGTAGCGATCCTATAAATATGAACAGCCTTCTTCCTCAAAGGTCCTGATCCCGCCACAGTCCGGACGATCACCCCAATCGTCTGACGGAGAAGATGAAGACAGCGGGTATGCCTCTTCAGCAACAGTCAGTTCTGTGCAAACCGACAAAGCATCGGTTAATATGGCCGATAACGCCAATGACGACCTTCGTCGGCGTTTGGAGGCTCAGGAGCAAACCTCTAGAACTCAGCAAGAGGCCCTGGACAATATCCAGCAGATGCTAGCTCAACTCCTCAGCAACCGGAATGATGATACCGGAAGTAATCATACGAGGAGGGGGATCTCAGCAATGATCCGCCCAAGACGGAGAGATCCAAGGGAGGCTCTTCCCTGGATGTCGAAGTCCTTAAAGGCCTTCAAGCTCAAATTTCATCCCTGGCGCAAAAGGATGAATTGAAGAAAGTGGGGGTAGTCCGTCCCTACCCACTGGAATGGGATTCAGTGCCATATCCGCCAAAGTTCAAACCACCAACGTTGCACACGTATGATGGTAAGAGCTCGCCCAATCAGCACATCTACTATTTCCGGTCTCAGACCGGTAATGTTCTAAACAACGACGCCATCATGGCTAGGTTGTTCATCGGCACCTTGAAAGGGGTGGCGTTTGACTGGTTTCGCAGTCTTTCCCCGGGCTCTATCAATTCCTGGATCGACCTGGAAACCCGGTTCCTCTCTCGCTTCTATGAGGACGATACCGAAGTGACCATGGATAAGCTCCTTTCCACTGTGCAGAGGAAAGGCGAATCTGTCCGTGAATACATTGAGCGGTTCAGAAATCTATCTCTGATGTGCCCAGCAGGGATGCCTTTACCCATGCTTTTACAAACATGCAGACACAACTTCTTGGATCAAGTAGAAGTTCGCATGGGGGCTGTCAAGGCCCATACTTGGAAGGAATTGGTCGAACAAGCCGAGATAGCCGAGAAATCGGCTAAGAAGTTCGAGCCATCCGCCCCTAGGAGCAAATGGGGCACGAACAACAAAGGGCGTAGCGATCTCCCGCAGTCTTCCCAAGCTAAAGGGAAGGAAATTATGTCCGTCGAGCTGACCGGGGACACACAGCCAAAGGCCAAGAAGAGCGGCGTCAACAGCCAAGAGCCCAAGTTTCCTCCGAAGCAGTACTCCTTCAGAGATGACCAGGTGGTCACAATATTCCATCTGCTCCATAAAGGGAATAAGATGAAGCTGCCAGATGCTCGGTGTCCTAATGAGGTAGGGCGCACAAATGACCCTAAATACTGCCTCTACCACAGGATGATCCACCATCCTACCGACAAGTGCTATGTTCTTAAGGATAGAATTCAAGCCTTGGTCGACGCCGGAGTCCTCACACTGAAGACGGAACAGAAGAAAGTCACTGCCAATATGGTGACTCTTGAGTTCGGCACTGCCCAGAAGGTCATGGGTACCTGGCGAGACCTACTCAGCCCCGGCGCCACGGCTAGAAGTCAAGCATCCTCCAGCCATGACTCAATACAATAAGGGTCTCGTCCCTTTGACATTGGAGACAGGGGAAGTTATGTGGATACACCCCGACCTCATCCAAGACGTACAGCAGACGTCGAAGGACTCCAGCAGAAAGGGCAAATCCTGCAATGTCATCTCTGTCCTACCAGACGATGGTAATCTTACTTCGGCTTCCCTCAGCGATTCTGAAGAAGAAAAGCATGCCTGTGCGGCGCAGGCAGATGCGCCTCAACAGACGGGCACCCGTCTGGAAAGTCATATCAAAGGCAATATGACAAATCTACTGACGAGATACAACGGCAAACGACGTCAGTACCAATGCCGGCATCCACTCCAATTCCAGCCAAAGGGAAGGAGAAGCCTAAGGAGGTGCGATTCGACCATGTTGAAGAAACCGCCAGGCCAAGGGTTAGCCACGCCCTTTCGCTTTGATATATTGGCCCACTTAGCCAATATCCCGGCCCGTATCACAATACACGAGCTTCTTCGTCTCTCTAAAGAGACGAGAGAGGCGCTCAGAGATGCGCTAGCCAACTCAGAGTCCTTTCTGACATGCATGCCTGAGATCCCTGGTGATGAGATGCAGCCTTCCTGCTCAGAGTGCCATCACGCACAGTCAAAGGTACCTGCCATTACCTTCACGGCGGAAGATATGCTTCTCAAAGACAACAAGCATGATCGACCCCTGTACTATACCGGATATATCGGTTCAACCTGCATTGAAAGAGTACAAGTCGATCCGGGGTCTGCTCTCAGCATCATCCCCAAAAGGCTCCTCTACTTCCTCGGCATACCGCTGTACAGGTTGTCTGCAACCACCACTACAATATATGGTTTCAACGCCGGGAGCAGCCATCCGCTTGGAAAGATTCGGCTCCGCTGCAGAATCGGAAGCCTGAAGTCAGAAGTGACGTGCTATGTCATTGATGCTGACACATCATACAACCTGCTACTAGGACGACCTTGGATCCATGCCAACTGGATCGTTCCGTCCACTCTCCATCAGTGCTTCAAGTATGTTGAGGATGATGCGACAGTACGAACTGTCTTCGCTGAAAAGCAAACCTTTAAGGGGGTGGAAACTACTTCACTGATGCCCTCCTATATCAAGAGGCTAGTGGAACGCCGGGAGAACCATTGCCAGACGATGATGAAAGTGGCAATGAGGCAGATTCGGAATCTGAAACAGGCACGCCGGCCATTCTGATTGGCGAGCCAATTGTAGCATGCTTTAATGATCCCCGATGTGAGATCACTTCTGATGAGGAAGGCGAATGGATAATTAATAATAATATTTCTTTGATTATCCTGCGAGCATCGAGTCGATTAAATCCATTATGGATGACCCTCTTCGCATGCCCGTACATGAGCCAAGTTCGGCCACTACATCTGTGGAGGTTATAGAAGGGGCCACGCTGGTAGTCCCTCCGTCCAAGCAAGGTCAGTCGCCAATAATCTTCGGCAGAGCCCGGCCAGGGGGATTCTCAACTACAGACTCAAGCTCGGACTCAGAAGTTCCACAGTTCTTCCATTACGCGCCATCAGCGCGCCATATTATGAAAAAGATGGGCTACAACCTGAAGCAGGGAGCGGGCCTAAACTTCGGAAAAGGAAGACGCGGCTTGATGCGTAACTCCGTCCCAAGAGGAAAACCTGCAAATTACTATGATGGTACACGCAGGGGGTTAGGGTATGTTACACCCACGTCATCAACAACAGTTCAGGTCAAAGGCGACGGATCGATCCCATCACAGTCGACCTCATCCTCCGAATGGGACTCTGATGTCAGCATAGGGGGAATATTCGAAAGCCTCATGACTTCAAGCAGTCAGTTGGAACCCGCAGAGGTTGCCAATGAGGAATCATGGGCCCAGCAATTGAGCTTTCAATGGGAAAAGCGGTTTGAGCTACGCGAGCCACCTACCGAAGACAAGGTGATCCAAGTCAACTTAGGCAGTCAAGATCACCCTAAGCCTATTTTCATAAGTGAAAGCTTATCACTTATCGAAAAGGAAGAATTGATAATGCTCGTAAAAGAGTATATAGATGTCTTCGCCTGGAGCTATGAAGACATGCCTGGACTTGATCCACAGGTCGCTATGCACCGTCTAAACATCAAGCCCGACGTTAAGCCAGTCAAGCAGCAACAACGTCGGTTCCGCCCAAACATCATGGAGGCTATTGAAGCCGAAGTTCATAAGCTCATTGCTTGTGGCTTCATCCGGGAGGAACAACATCCAGATTGGGTGGCTAACATAGTCCCCGTCCTCAAGAAAAATGGGAAAATACGAATCTGCATCGACTACCGTGATCTCAATACGGCCTGTCCCAAAGATGAATTCCCACTGCCGATCACCGATGTCATGATCGACAACACATGCGGGTTCGAGAGGATGTCTTTCATGGACGGCTTCTCAGGGTACAACCAGATCAAGATGTATCCCGATGACGAGAAGCATACTTCTTTCCGAACGCCACTGGGGGTATATTGCTACACTGTAATGCCCTTCGGACTGAAGAACGCCGGAGCAACCTACCAACGGGCGATGAGCATGATCTTCCGCAACCATCTCCGAAAGACGGTGGAGTGCTATGTTGACGACATCGCCGTCAAAAGCCGCAGCAAAAATGAACATCTTCGCGATCTGAGAACGATGTTCGACATAATGCGGGCTCATCAGCTGAAAATGAACCGACAAAATCCTTCTTGGGAGTGTCTAGTGGCAAATTCCTTGGGTTCATTGTCACATCAAAAGGGATCCATCTGGACCCAGACAAAGTCAAAGCCATCCAGGACATGCATCCACCAAGGAACCTCAAAGAGCTCCGAGGCTTGCAAGGCAGATTAGCCTACATCAGAAGATTCATAGCAAATCTTTCGGGCCGCTGCCAACCGTTCACCCGTCTCATGAAGAAGGGTACTGCCTTCATATGGGATCGAGCTTGTCAAGAAGCTTATGAAGATATTAAGAGGTATCTCACAAAACCTCCGGTCTTAGTGGCCCCTACATCAGGGAAAACATTCTTGCTTTATGTAAAAGCTCTGGATTATTCCCTCGGCGCCCTCCTCGCTCAGAAGGATGACAATGGCCATGAGCAGGCCATTTATTATCTGAGCAGGACTCTCATAGGAGCGGAATCTCGCTATAATCCTATTGAGAAAGAGTGTTTAGCTCTCGTCTTCGCTGTCCAGAAGACACGACATTATTTGGTTGGCCAAACCATACATGTCATCTCCAGAGTGAACCCTTTACGACTTCTCATGACGAAGCCAGGGTCGCTGAATTCAAGATTGGCTAAATGGGCACTTCTGTTGTCTCAATACGACATGACCTTTACTCCTCAGAAGGCAGTTAAAGGTCAAGCCCTTGCAGAGTTCTTGGCTGCGCATCCAGTCCCGGAACATTCAAAGCTTCACGAAGACATCCCTGATGAAGTCTTCGAGTCTAATGCAACCTCAGTAGAGGAAGTGTGGCAGATGTTCTTTGATGGAGCATCGCGGATGGGCCCCAAAGGAAGATTATTGCCGGAGTGGGGGTTGTGTTTATCTCCCCACAGGATCATATCCTTCCCAGGGCATTCTCCTTGACAGAATCATGCTCTAATAATGTAGCGGAATACAATGCTCTGCTCATTGGCCTCCAGCTCGCCCATGGAATGGGGGTACGCTACCTTGAAGCTTATGGCGATTCAAAGCTGATCATAAATCAGGTTAAAGGCGAATACGAGGTCCGTCATGAAGACTTGGTGCCTTATTATCATACAGCCATCGAATTGGCTAGCTTATTTGAAGGCTTCTACATTGGGCATGTGTCCCGATCTCAAAATATCAAGGCGGATGCTCTCGCTGCATTAGCGACAACGCTAGCCTTACCGGCCGACACCGAGTATCACCTCACAGTCGCAACCCGACATCTTGTATGCTCCAAGCACATACTAAGGATCCAAGAAGTCTGTAATGTCTCCATGGATCTTGAGCCGAGGGATTGGCGCTTCCCTCTCATTGACTATGCTCTACACGGTCTGCTTCCAGACGATCCCAAAGAAGCAGCGTCCATCAGACGAAGGTCGCTCCGTTTCTACTATGATCCCACTTTGAAGACACTCTACCGTCGTTCATATGACGGTGTTCTCCTCCGTTGTCTCTCTCATTCAGAGGCACAGGAAGTGCTTAAAGAAGCACATGATGGCATTTGCGGAGCTCACCAGCCAGGTCCAAAGCTTAAAGACAGGCTGCACAGACTTGGGTACTACTGGCCGACCATGATGGCCGATGCCACCCAATATGCACGAAGGTGTAAGGCGTGCCAGGTCCATGCAGACTTCATACACCAACCTTCGGAGTTGCTCCACCCTACTGTTGCTTCATGGCCATTTGAAGCATGGGGAATCGATGTTGTAGGGCCAATGAGCCCCTTCGGCAAGAGGTCACCGGTTTATCCTGGCAATAACCGATTACTTCTCAAAATGGGCAGAGGCCACACCGTTGGCCGAAGTTAAAACCTCCAATCTGGTTAGCTTCATCAAACACCATGTCATCCATCGATTTGGTGTCCCCAGGCGGATCATCCATGACAATGGTCCCCAATTCATAAGCCAAGGATTCTATCGGTTCTGCGATAAATACCGAATTCAGAATATGGCTTCAACAGCTTACAATCCTGCTGCCAACGGTTTAGCAGAAGCATTTAACAAGACAATCATCAAGCTGCTCAAGAAGTTTGTTTTCCTCGAACAAGCGAGATTGGGACGAAAAGCTCGGTGAATGCCTTTGGGCCTACCGGACTACGGTTCGGACACCGACAGGCAATACGCCTTTCTCCCTGGTATATGGGTGCGAAGCGGTCATCCCATTGGAAATCCAGGTGCCATCATTACGGGTAGCCTTGACTACTAAGATGACATCAGAAGACAATGATCGCCTGCGTCTTCAAGAGCTCGAAGCCCTGGACGAGAAGCGGCTGCAAGCTCAACAACACATCGAGCTATATCAAGCTCGGATGTCAAAAGCCTTCAATAAGAAGGTCAAACAGAGAGTCTTCCAGAAAGGAGACTTAGTCTTAGCCGTCAGACGACCGATGATTATGACGCACAAGACCAAAGGCAAATTTCAGCCTAAATGGGAAGGACCGTTTGTGATAGAGACAGTCTATTCAAACGGAGCATACCGCCTTACAACTGCAGATGGCGACCTCCTCATGATGCCGATCAATGGCAAATTCTTAAAAAAGTATTATCCTTAATCAAGGATCTTGCTCTCGATCAGGATAACATTACACCTCTGATCGAGATCCGCGCGTCCGGAATGCGCACAAAGAGAGCCTTTTCTTTCTCCAAACATATCAAACCTATTGATAGCTGGGGGTTGCTCAAAATCCCAAGGGACCTGTTCCCACTTGATTCCCTCTCCAGAATCACCTACCAATTCTCATCCATAGAATGGTAGGACCACATATATTCCGCTGTTACGTTAACATTAAACCTATGGCAGCAATCCCCTCGTTTCTCTCCGAGAAAATGAGACCTCCAAAATCACTTACCAATTCTCATCCATAGAATGGTAGGACCACATATATCCGCTGTTACGTTAACACTAAACCTATGACAGCGATTCCCTCGTTTCTCCCCGTGAAAACGAGACTATTCCCAAACTCCATTGCTATTAACTTAGTGCTGTCTCAATTGGTTACGTCATTGCGACCTCTGAACCAGCAGACAGCTAAGTCTCAATCCCGAGTCCTGTTGACATTTACAAAAGACAGGTCTCGATACTCGTTGACATTTACAAAAGACGAGTATCACCTATCGATCGAAGCTTGGTGGCTTCTCAACCAGTTATGTCATTGCGACCTCTGAACTGGCAGATAGCCAAGTCTCATCTACCATTGAGCTTAGTGGCGTCTCAATGGTTACGTCATTGCGACCTCTGAACCAGTAGACAACTAAGTCTCAATCCCGAGCCCTGTTGACATTTACAAAAGACAGGTCTCGATACTCGTTGACATTTACAAAAGACGAGTATCACCTATCGATCGAAGCTTGGTGGCTTCTCAACCAGTTATGTCATTGCGACCTCTGAACTGGCAGATAGCCAAGTTTCATCTACCATTGAGCTTAGTGGCGTCTCAATTGGTTACGTCATTGCGACCTCTGAACCAGCAGACAGCTAAGTCTCAATCCCGAGTCCTGTTGACATTTACAAAAGACAGGTCTCGATACTCGTTGACATTTACAAAAAACGAGTATCACTCATTATTGAGCTTGGTGGCTTCTCAACCAGTTATGTCATTGCGACCTCTGAACTGGCAGATAGCCAAGTCTCATATACCATTGAGCTTAGTGGCGTCTCAATTGGTTACGTCATTGCGACCTCTGAACCAGTAGACAACTAAGTCTCAATCCCGAGCCCTGTTGACATTTACAAAAGACAGGTCTCGATACTCGTTGACATTTACAAAAGACGAGTATCACCTATTGATTGAGCTTGGTGGCTTCTCAACCAGTTACGTCATTGCGACCTCTGAACTGGCAGATAGCCAAGCCTCATCTACCATTGAGCTTAGCGGCGTCCCAATTGGTTATGTCATTGCGACCTCTGAACCAGCTGACAGCTAAGTCTCAATCTCGATGCTTGCTGACATTTACAAAAGGCAAGTATCTCCCTTTTTAGCCCGCAAAGGGCTGACTTCGAGACTGACAACATCTCAATTGGTTATGTCATTGCGACCTCTGAACCAACAGACAGCCATGCCTCATTATCCAAACAAACAACAGACGACAAAAGAAAAATCTTTCTATTAATTCAGAAGGATGGGATACATGGAGGAGCCTATAGGCGTACATGATAAGATCGAATCCGATCTCCAAGAGAAGCTAGCCGCGTCCTCCTGTCATCTTCAGCCTGGGCCAGCGCCTGTGATCTTAGCTCCGCCGCATCGAAGTCCACCGCCTGAGCCAGACGAGCCTCGGTCTCCGCCAAAGTCGCCCTCTGTGATGACTTCCGCTCCGCCAGTTCCTCACTTCGAGCCCTGAGCTGCTTAAGCCGCGCAGACTCTTCATGACGCATCTGTGTAGCTTTGGACAAGAGGAGATTTGCCTTTCGGATCATCTCTTCAGCCCTCTTGATCTTATCTTCAGCGTCAAGAAGAGCACTGTTGGAAGCATCAATTGCACTCCCAACCTCTGCTTCCTCTGCCTCCAAGGACCTCAAGTCAGAGGAGATAGCCTCAACAGCCTCTTGAGCAGCGAGCTGAGCCTCGCGCTTCTGGGCGACAAGACGCGCGAGCCGTTCATCAGCCAAAGACGCTGCGTCGGAACGATGGAAATGGCGCCATTCCTCCACGTCCTTCTCAAGGTCACCCAACCAGGAGCCCTGAAGTCCGTGGCGGGATAGTTCCCGTCAACTTCGCAGAACTGAGTGCCAAAGGTCGGCGCCGCAGCTGGATTCTCTCCTACTGGAAGGTCCCTCGCCACCTTCCCAGGGTATAGCCCTATTATGCTACGAGGATAGCCCGCCCCTGAATAGCCGGACTTATACGACAGTCTCCCGACATGGACGGACTCAGCATTTAGGCTCACGCCCCACGTCATCTTCCGAGCCTGAGTCACGCTCGCGAAGGAAGGCAAAGCGAAATGCCGCTTAGTAGATGGGAGATAGAATCTCTCGCCATCCAACTGGAAGACCCACTGGCCTTCGCCGGCTTGCAGCTGGCGATCGGGATCAGGTGCAGCATCCCCGAACATGAAGTCAGGCTTTTTGTAAGCCTGACGGTCGATATCTTCAAACGGAGCCGTAGTCAAAATGCTCCGCATGGCCTGCGGGCCACCGCTCTGAATGAGCGTATCCCGTACAAGGGAGCTCGGCTCACTGAACAAGGAAGCCTGCCCAAGGAACTGCAAGCTGAGGCTTCCTGTTCGACTGGTTACGCCAAATAGACTGTTCTGGAGGCCGGAGGCGTAATGAACTGCAAAAAAAAAAAAAAAAAAAACAAAAAGAAAATGAACTATGATTAGTTCACCAATCAAATCGACGCGAAGACACAAAAATTCGCTAAGGCATAGCCTCGCCCAGTAAGCAGGGACAGTGGGGATAATAGCTTTGATAAAAAGCTTCGCTTCACAGGTAAGACTGCATCTTCGCAGGAAGTGGCATAGCCCTAAGCGCTGACGTCATCAAAAGGACGTTATGGTTAACAGTCACCCTTCGTGGCCATGACTGAAGGCACACGACCCATATCCTGTCCTCAACAGGATGAAGATTGCCCAAGCAATGACTTCTTATGGAAGCCCAAGAGAAGAACTGTTCAGTTCTTACTTCCCTGGTGCAAGCAAAATAGGGAAGTTAAGGGAAACGAGTTCCCTGATAAGGACAGATCATATTCGATCGTCCTAATGGCCAAGCGCCGACTCCAAAAAGAGAAGACCATCATCCCTAATCTGGGAAAGGAGTCTCTTACCAGTGATTGGTCGTTCAATGACCGGAGGAGGAGGGCCCTCCACTGCAGAAGTCGCTACTTCCTTACCCGCTCGTCTCTGGGCGCCATTGAAGAACTGCAAGAGTTCTCGAAGTACTCTGAAGCAAAGGAGGAAGAAGGAGAGGAAAAGACAGAAATTTCTCTGAAAAAAGGAGATCTCTCCCATGATCAACCCGATCAGGCTTTTATAGGCCAGTCAGCGCCTAAATCAAGGCCTCAAAAAAGGGCACATGCCGCCGTTTCGAATTAATTCGAAACAGTGCCCGAAGCGCCTGAGGCGCTTTTCCCAAAGTGCGATGGTTCAACCCCACTAAAGGGTTAACTCCGCGCAGGAGCAAAGTGCGGGCTTCGCACAAACCTTCAAAGACTTCGCCAGGAAGTCTACCCTAGCCCGCCAAAGAGGCTGCTATTTGCGGGACATGCCAGTCTCACGAAGATCATTCGAAGGAAGGACAATGTCCTTAATTCTGCATATAGTTCAGCCCAGCAATGGCCAAACTCTCAAAAGCAAGCAAAAAATCAAATGATCAGACAAAGAATTTTCATTGATTTAAAAGCAAGGGTACATTGATATTACATCAAAGTTGTGTTTCATACAACACACATAGTTGCCTAGCAAGGCCATTTGCATAAAAGGCATACAAGCGGTTTTATATGCTTCCAGACCAGATCAACTGGACACGAAAGGCCTTCCTCCTGCACAAGGCTTAACCAGTTCTGCCACCGGGACACGGTCATTTTTCTCCACAAAATGGCGGATCTTACCAGGCCATTTTTGTTGAAGCCTGGCAATAAAACTTATCGCCGCCAACACGTCAGATCCCATATAATGGGAACTAGTTTTGATGACGCGGATCTGACGCGTGCGTGAGGCCCACTCCCCTGAAATGGATCGTCCCCGACGAAGGCCACCAAAGTTGAAAGTCGGCAACCAGCCTCACCTCAGATCGAATCATCTCGGATAAGAGGCTGCCAACAGCCTCTGGGACGCGCACCCGCTGCCCCGAATTGTTCCTCCTGCTTAAAAGTAAAGCTTCAACCGGGGAAGCATAAGGCAATTTTATGGCTTCTTCCATCAAGTCACCAGACTGACAAGCATAGCTCGCTGCAAGGCAAATTGAAGCAAGTTAGCAGTTAAGCACAGAAAGAGCTGCAAAAAACATTAAGTCAGATTCTTCAGCGGCAAAGCAATCCGACTTAAGCAGAGGATAAGCTCCACCTGCACAGCAACCATGGGATGGTTCAGCAAACGCCAAGTCCTAGCCTCGCCTATACGGCAAAGTCAGACTGATCTTGTGAAGAACAGTCTCAACCTCACCAATATGGCAAGACTGGCTCAACTATTGAAGAAGCCAAGTCCCAAGTCCTGCCTGCGCAGCGGACTTAACATACAGTGATCTTTCTCTGATCAAATCAAGATGATAGCTTCACAGAAAGCTATGATGAGATCCTTCTCTGCAGCAGCCAATTGCAAGATGATGAAAAAGGGAAGCTAATCCTTGAAGCGAGCTGCCAAAGCTAAATTAAGGGAGATGAATTCCCTAAAAGCAGTGAAGTCTTTGAATGATCAAGACTTACTGGTCCTTGGCCGGTTAGACAACCAGGGTGGGCTTTCCCACTAATTCAGAGATCTGAGTATCTCTCACAACCAAGAGAAGAGAAGAAAGGCAAGGCATTTCTCTTCAGAGGACCTCAAGTGTCCTATTTATAGGCCCCATGGCCTGAGTGCGATCACCTCAAGCGTGGAAGCACGAGCGCATTCAAGGCATTTACTGCGCCTTGATAACAGGGACGGTTTCCATTGGACCGTACAAGGGAAGAGAACGTCTCCCTCATAAAAGGCATTTATGGCGCCTTGAAGAAAGGGAATATCCTCCCTTGGAAACGTGCAAATCGGAGAACATCTCTCTCGACTGGCGCAAAAGAAGGAATGATCCTCCTCGTAACTGGCCCACGGCAGTTGGCCTCGGGAAAGCGACAGATGTTCCAGAGCGAACTTACCTAGCCGCGAAGCTACCCAGACGCGAGTCTACATGATTCCTCGGCGAATCTACATCCCAAAGCAGGATTGAAAGCGAAGCTGAACTCAACCATCATGGCGACGTTCATACTCCACACCACCATCACAGCAGTTCAAAGTGTTTCGAAGTCTGGGCTATTGCAGACTCTCGAAAACTTTGAAGGGGGTCTTGTTGACACTTAAAAAAGACAAGATTCTCATTGGTCCGAACGATGTCTAAACTTGTTGACATTTACAAAAGACAAGGGACAGACAAGCTGAAGACCAGTTTTCACCCACCTCCAAGGGACAAGGAAGCGGTTTGGACTCCACTGATCCAGCAAGCAGAACAGTGAACCCGGATTGTTTCTAAACAGACCTCAGCAGGTCTAAAATGCTAGCATTTGGCATTACATTAGCCCAAGGAGATAGCCTCGCTTGAGAGGCTTACATCATCCAGAGCATCGCCAGGAAGCTAACTGACAGCTTCGCCGAAGACCCTCTTTTCGGACTTCGCAAGGAATTGCCTCTAGCTCCGCTATGAGCTTCAAAGCGGGCAGCTCCGCCATCAGCCTGCTATGGTCAACCTTTGACCAATCAAATCTCCTGATAAGATCGGATTCAAAACAAATCAAATCCAATCAGGATTCAAATATGGCAGGTGATTGCCACAATCTCTTGACTCTCTTGAAACGAGTAAGAGGATCAGGGAAAATCCTTCAACGATATGGAAAGGATCATAACAAATCGGAAAGATCAACCGACTTGCCATTTTCTAGCTCCGCGGAAGCTATTCTAGCCTCGCAGCAAGGCTACTTTCCAGATTCAAACAGATTCGGTTCAACCTGTTTCCATATCTTCAAGGGGACGATTATACCCTTGCTCTCCCTATAAATAACCCGCCAGGGGTACAGAGAGAGGGAGGGCAATCAAGAGAGATCGGATTGCAGAGGAAGGAGCCATCAATTGCCTTCTGATCGCAAGAATCGATCAATTAGCTTCTTCGACTGAGGCTTCTTCATAACGCACCGTGCGTTCTCGAATTCAGAGACCTTTTAGAGAATTGCTTTCTCTATCCAGGGTGTTGATACCCTAACATCGTCCTTCTTCTCAAGGAATCTCCGGAACCAGGCGAGAAGGAATTCCTTATCAAAGGCGATTTTGAGAAGCAGCAAGAGGGTTCTACCAATCCTCTATTCTCTGATTCCCGAAACCAGGCGAGAAGGGAATCTCATCGCTCGCATCGTCAAAGGGACAAAGTGGTCGCGCGCTGACCAGACTCCTATCGGCACATTTTCCCAGAATCTCTGAGGAGATCTACTTGTAATCTTTTGAGAATACTTGTAATTTAGCTCCTCAAACTTTTATTTGTAAGTTTTCCCCTTTTGCAAATCAATGGAAAACAACTACGAGGTTCAAGCTTGTCGTGAGTTTCTCGTCTAACGAAAACTTCACAACCCCAAAACTTAACATGTGCTAACGAGGGAACTTTTCCTGTCCACATTTCGTGAGGTGTTTTGGCAACCTTCTTTGTTGGAACAAGATTAAGAATGTGGGCGGCAGTTTCTAAGGCATACCCCAGAATGATATTGGAAGTGAAGCTCGACTCATCATGGAACGCACCATGTCTAACAAGGTTCGATTGCGTCTCTCAGCCACACCATTAAGTTGTGGTGTCCTAGGAGGCGTCAATTGTGAAACTATTCCACATTCCTTGAGATAGTCATGGAACTCGATACTAAGATACTCTCCGCCTCTATCTGATCGGAGCATCTTTATCTTCCTGCCTAATTGATTCTCGACTTCTTGTTTAAACTCTTTGAACTTTTCAAAGGTTTCAGACTTATGCTTTATTAAGTAGATATAACCATATCTGCTATAATCATCAGTAAAAGTCACATAGAATCGATTAGCATCCCTTGTGGCTGATCTGAAGGGTCCACACACGTCTGTGTGTATGAGATCCAACAAACCTTCACCTCTTTCACAAAATCCAGTGAAAGGTGATTTTGTCATCTTACCCAAAAGACAAGATTCGCATGTATCATCTGACCTTAGGTCAAACGATTCCAACACCCCATCCTTTTGGAGTTGAGCCATGCGTTTTTGTTAATGTGTCCAAGACGGCAATGCCACAAGCACGCTTTGTCTACACCATTAGACGAATCAATTTGAAATACACTATTACCTAAGTTGTCTACACACATCACAGTTTCATACACACCATCACAAGGTAAAGCTTCAAAATAAAAATTGCCATTTTTATAAGCAGAAATAGAACCATTCTCTTCATTAAAAGAATATCTAAAACCTTGTTTGAACAATGCATGAAAAGAGATAATGTTTCGTGTCATTTCTGACGAGTAGTAACAATTCAATAAATCTAAATTAACACCATTATTAAGCACTAGACTATAAACTCCAATCTTGGTGACAGGTGAAGATCGCCTATTCCCCATGATCAAGTTCATTCTACCATGCTCCACATCCTCACTTTTCTTAGTCCCTGCAATACAGAGCAAATGTGAAACCCACATCCTGTATCAAGGACCCAAGAATCAGAAGATGTTGCGTTAATAGACGAAATAGTGTATATACCTGCAGTAGATGGTTTTACTTTCCCATCTATTAAATCTTGCAGATACTTTGGGCAGCTTCGTTTCCAATGTCCTTTGTCGTTGCAATAGAAGCAAGTGGCCTCTTTAGGATCAGAGACAGGGGTAATATCAGAACTGGTTTTTACATGAGACTTCCCTTCCAGTTTTGCTTGGGAGGACCTTTCCTCTTTTTCCCCTTTCCTTGCCCAATGGCCAGAACGGTAGTATTAGCAGGAGTGGGGGCATCACTCTTTCCCTTCATCCCAGTTTCAGCTGTCCTCAGGAGGTTGTGCAATTGAGCCAATGTGGTCTCATTGTTATTCAAATGATAGGTCAAGATGAACTGATCATAACAACTTGGTAATGAGTTCAAGACTATGTCAATAGCCAACTCATCATCAATATGCACATTTAGCCTCACAAGGCGTTCCACGTATCGCTGCATCCTTTGCACGTGGCCGCTGACAGACTCTCCGTCCTTCATCTTGCTTGCTATGAGGGACTTTACTATCTCGTACTTTTCCTGACGAGCTCGCTTATGGTACTTTTCCATAAGGTCTTTGTTCATCTCGTACGGCCAGTAATCCTCATAGAATTTTTGCAGTTCAGGACTCATGGTAGCAACCATGATGCAAGCAACTTTTGTTGCATCCGTGTAGTGCTTCTTATAAGCAGCTAATTCTTCAGGAGTGGCCTTCTCTTCGTCAATTTCAACAAGTTCTTTGTCAAGGACATACTCCTTGTCCTCGAAACGAAGAGCCATTTTGATGTTGCGCATCCAGTCATTGTAGTTGGTGCCATCTAATGTCACCTTTGAGCAGATGTTCAACAAAGAAAAGTTGTGATTTGAGGAGGAGGAACCAGAAGCATCATTAGGGGCAGACATTTCTAAAGAAAGGTAGTTGAGTTAGAAAAAAAAATAACCCTTAATATAACAACTCAAAATTGAAATATCGAGGCTAGGATCCAACTATGAAATTCACAACTTAGAAAAGGGATGCCGTAATCTAATTGCAAATTTCATACAGGTATGTCTTTTGAGACTCATTGAAACTATTCAATGGCATGTTTAATCTCAGATTATGCTCTTCCATTTGTGACTGGGATACCGAGGATCACAAACAAGATGTGAATAACCATGCAAATGTGCTTGTTAACCTTCATGTCATTTATCATCTCAATTGATGTGCTGGTAAACCACACACGTTCCATCAACAATGACAATTTATAAGATACCCATTACTGCTCTTTATTAGTCCCTATTAGTGTGCTGGTTAACCACACACGCTCCACTAATGACTTATAAAGTGTAATGTGCAATTTCATGGGTTAGCATACAATTTCACATTTTTCCTTTTCTTAAAGTAACTAAGATTGGGAATAAAATTTAGTTACCTTTTATTATCATTATACCTTTAATGAGAATCAATGTATATATGGTAAATAAAATTTAGTTACCTTTTATTATCATTATACCTTTAATGAGAATCAATATATATATGGTAAATAAAATTTAGTTACCTTTTATTCTCATTATACCTTTAATGAGAATCAATATATATATGGTAAATAAAATTTAGTTACCTTTTATCAATTCAACAATTATAGCAAATTCAATTGAAAACAAACCTGCTCTGATACCACTGATGGGTTTAGGTATAACAAACAAACTTAGACTTTAAGGGAGCATGTGTAATACCCCTTTCCCGGAATACGTGCTTAGTTACGTATTCAGTCTTTCGGCCGTATCTTCCGATTTCTCTTCCGTATTTGACCGATTTTAATTTCAAACTTCATTTCCTAATATTTTAGATTTTATGTGATTTTCTGAAATTTTCTGGAATTAAAATGAATTTCTTCAAACCGGTGTCGGCCAGTATCGCTGACCGATTTCCGAATTTTATCTTCCAAACTATTAGGAATTTCTAGAAAGTCCTTTAGACTTTATTGCTTAGAATCATATTTCTTACTTACACTCTTTTTCTGAGATTTTTATAAATTTATGAAAATTCTTTCGGAGTCGGTAAATTTCTGATTCCGGGATTTTTAATTAAAAATCTATACAGTATTTCTTCAAACGAATTTCACCATTGGTCTTCAAATATTTTTCTTGATTTTTGGTAAAATTTTCAGACCATTTCAAAATACTTGAATTTTGGGCTTTTTTCCAAAAATTGCAAAATCCTTTTCCACCTCAAATGCCACCTCATCTTTCCACTCACACTCACCTAACCCCCACTCATTCTCTCTCCCTTCCCTTAGCCGGCCAAGTGGCCATCCTAGGGACACCTCACCCCCACATTTTTGCAAAGAAACCCCTCACTTCCCATTTAATTCCAACCCCTTTTCAAAATCACAAAACCTATATAAAGTATTCCCTTTGCAATTTGATCTTTTCTTCCCCATTTCTACAAAAGAGAAGTTCTCCAAATTTCCCTCTTCCTTAAACCCTAACCCTAGCTCCAAGAAGCACCCAAAATCCTTCATCTCCACCTCAAGACCTTCAAGGATTCAACTAGGGTTTCATCAAGGAACTCATCTTCAACCTCCAAGCTCAAGGCAACTCTAGGAGCTCATTCCCCCATCCCAAGTAGCAATTTTGGAGTGAAGCCACCATCTCCAACTTGGGATCCCCCTCAAGCTTCCATCAAGTCCATCTAGGTGAGTTCTTACTCACCAAGACCTAGTTAACACATCACTTACTTATAGTAGAGGTCTTTGTACACTTGCACACTAAAAATCCTATTTTTAAGTCATCTAAGCTCAAACCCAACCATTCCAAGTTAGTAATTCACTCACCTAGACTTGTGTTAGCCTTAGAGCACTGGTATCTACACTTCTAGTACACATAGGTCACCTAAAACCATGAATTCAGCCATCAAACACATCTCAGAATTTCTGTCCTGTACACTGTTTTTCCCCAGCATTAGTCGACTTACCCTAAGACCTAGTCGACTAGAACACTTAGCTGAAATCTAGTTTTCCGGAAAACACAGCATTAGTCGACTGGCCCAAAATATCAGTCGACTAATAAACTCTCTGGAAACCCACATTAGTCGACTCCTGAATCCACCTAGTCGACTAATCCCTCTATTAGTCGACTAATCACTTGACCTAGTCGACTAATCTATCCTGGACCAGAAAACCCAACTTTCTGTATCAAGACCTAGTCGACTGGAATATCTGTTAGTCGACTAGTGACCCCTATTAGTCGACTAATCCTTACCCCTAGTCGACTAATTCTGGCTGTGTGTCAATGTTAAATTCTGTTCTAAATTTGGTACCTATACTTGTTACATGTATATTATTTCCTGCTTGTTCATGCTTCAATACCAGCACTACATGACATATAATTGAATGGATGTATCTCCTATTTCCCTCATGACTTGTTATTGCATATATTCGTTCCGTGACATGTTAAATAGCGACATCACCACCTATCATGCCATCTCTTGAAACAAAGCATGATACATTTGATTTTTTCATAAAATGCACCAACTTACACATGGGGACAGGGGGAAATATGCGGAATATCGATATGTGTTCGTGTTTACAGTGGTATTAGGATGTGCACTATATTTTCCGGTCTTACCTGCGGTACTCCAGGGGACCGAGGGAGTGCTTCCTCCCTTTCCTGTTTACTGTCATGACTTTCCTGTTAGCCTAGCGGCAGGTTCCGTCTTCAAGCAACGGAACAATACTGGGCCGTGGTCCCGGGCATGCACGGGACACACTGTAAACATAGTTCGTCGATACAACCGCTGTTTCCAATAACGATCCTTGCTTTACTAGGATATGGATCTATGTGCCCTGGGACGCTGGGTCACATAGCTAGATATCACAGTAAGACAAGTAATAATAATAAGTCATTCATTGTAGCTTTGTTGCATATGTCTTTATCTTATTTAGCTTACACACCTCGATATGTATTGTTACTTAGTATTGCTCCATTTTCCCTATTCATGATCATTGTCACTTGGCTATCTTTTATTATTGTATTATGTCTTGACCCTTTTGGATTTGCATATTCAGATTCCGAGGCCTGGAACGAAGTAGAGCCTTCCGCCGAGGACTTGGCTTATCTAGGGGAGCAGGCTGACCAGCTCTAGATCCTATCCTGCCCGACACTACCCTTTTGGTTCACGTGATCTCCATCCCTACGTGAGCACTTGTGTGTTTTGCTGTATGTCTTTTCTTTTGGACTCGGGTTGTGGTAAAGAATGCTTGTAAAGTGATTTTGTTTATCATAACTTGTAAAACTTTGTATTTATATCTTGTATGTTGGCATATGATTATACCACGCTGTGTGATGTACTCTGATACTTGTTGTACTTATGCTTAGCGTATATACGTGGGGGCCCCATCTGACCTACGTATATGCGTCGCAGTGACGTCCCCGTATCATTGGGATCGGGGCGTTACAGGTTGGTATCAGAGCCTAGGCTCTCAAACCTAAAAGTACAACCAAGTGGCAAATTCCAGTGATTTGCTAATGCCAACTACAATGTACAAAGTTATCTAGTCCTTCTTGATTCCCTCCTTGATCAATTCCTTCGTATTCTAAACTCCTTTCCTTTGTTTCCAATCCCAGATCTTATCCCTTCGGTATGGAGAGACGTTCGGGTCGCAACAATGTCGGGCAAGTCCCGAATGGACCCGTCGGAGGAGAGGGTGCTGATGTCCTTAGGATCATCCAGACTATGCTGGGAAACCAGCAGCAGCAGATGGAGAATCAGCGTGAGCAGACCGAGCTCCTCAGGCAGGAGTTGGCAGCTCCGAAGGAGCAGAAGCCTGGGAACGTGTCTGATTTCCGGCGGCTGCAACCAGCCGTATTCACGGGAGTCGAGAGACCTCTGGAGGCTGAACAGTGGTTGGTGGACACCACTGATTTGCTGAATGCCGCCCGGGTGCCCAAGGAGAGCCAAGTGGAGGTAGCTAAGATCCAGCTGAAAGACATCGCCCGGACTTGGTGGTTGGCCGAGGAGGCCAGACTGAAGAAGCCTATCTCCTGGGATACTTTCTCCAAGAGCTTCTACAGTCGTTTCTTCCCCGCCACTGCTCAGAAGGACATGGAGGAGCAGTTCATCAGGCTGCAGCAGGGGGATGGATCCGTAGATGAGTATGCTGCAGAGTTCCTCAGGCTGAGTCGCTTTGCCCCTTATATGGTGGCAGACGAAGAGAAGAGGGCAAGCAGGTTCCTGCAGGGCCTGCAGTTGGACTTACAGGCCTTCTTGATGTCTCAGCAGAGGGAGACCTACTCTGAGGTTCTTACCGCCGCTCGAGAGGTAGAGCGGGTGTTGCAGAGGAAGCAGGAGAACCAGGCCATGAAGAGGCCGTTTGTGCCGGTGGGCAGAGGAGGACCATCCAGGGCAGCGAAGATCCACGCCAGACAGCCGTTCAGAGCAGTTCCATATCAGACGGCTCGACCAGGTCTTGTTTGCAACTTCTGCCAGAAGCCAGGACACACCCTGCAAAATTGCCGGAGGGCAAACGGATGGTGTTTGGTGTGTGGAGCTCGGGACCATGCAGTGGAGACCTGTCCACACAGGAGAGTGGGGTTTGCTACCCAGACCTTGCCGGCACCTCAGGGGCAGAATGTACAGAGGGTACTACCGGGGCCAGTTGGGCAGAGGCAGCAGGGACCAGTGCAGAGAAGAGCTCTTCCCCTTCCTCCACCACAGGTAGCTCGCCCAGTGCAGAGAGGAGCCAGACCAGCAGCAGGGCGTGGCAGAGGTCAGGCTTACAACCTGACAGCTGAGGAGGCCGAGGCTTCAGAGGAGGTGATTACAGGTACTATCAGAGTTCATTCTATACCTGTTCTCGCACTCTTCGATTCAGGTGCATCCCACTGTTATATCTCCGACCAGTTTGTGGCTTTTCATTCCATACCTGTTAAGGCTTTAGACCACAAGTGGGAGATAAGTACTGGGAATGGGGTAGTTGTGTCTTCTAGAGTTTGTGCTGACTGTCCAGTGGAGCTTTGTGGGAAGATCTTGGCCATAGACATGCTCGTACTTGACACCAAAGGGTACGACGTGATCTTAGGCATGACCTGGCTCAGTCAATACCATGCGGTGATTGACTGTAGAGGAAGGAAGATCAATTTCAGGATCCCCCATCAGCCGGAGTTTCAGTTTAGCGGAGAGGTAAAGCCTGCTAAGGAGAAGATTCGGATGACCAGTTCGGAGGTTCAGAAGGAAGTGCCAGTGTGGGATGAATTTCCGGAAGTCTTTGCTGAGATTTCAGGTCTTCCACCGGAGAGGGTAGTGGAGTTCTCCATTGATACCATTCCAGGGACGGCTCCTATATCCAAGGCTCCGTACAGGATGGCACCGACGGAGTTGGAGATCCTGAAAAAGCAGCTGCAGGAGTATTCGGACAAGGGATTGATTCGGCCTAGCACTTCACCATGGGGAGCTCCAGTGCTATTGGCGAATAAGAAGGATGGTGGTAAGAGACTTTGCATTGATTACAGGGAACTGAACAAGGTCACCATCAAGAACAAGTATCCCTTGCCCAGAATTGATGACTTGTTTGATCAGCTTCATGGAGCCCGTGTATTTTCTAAGTTAGATTTGCAGTCGGGTTACCATCAGCTGAGGGTGAAGAAGGAAGATGTTCCGAAGACGGCATTCAGGACCCGATATGGCCACTATGAGTTTCTAGTGATGCCTTTCGGAGTTACCAATGCCCCTGCTGTGTTTATGGACTTAATGAACCGGGTGTTCTCTCCTTACCTGGATCAGTTTGTAGTGGTGTTTATAGATGACATCCTGATCTATTCCAAGAGTTATAAGGAGCATGCAGAGCACTTGAGGATTGTGTTGCAGACTCTTCAGCAGGAGCAGCTACATGCCAAAAGGAGCAAGTGTGAGTTCTGGTTGGACAGTATAACTTTTCTTGGACATATAGTTTCAGCAGAAGGGATTGCAGTTGATCCTAGTAAAGTCCAGGCTGTGCAGAACTGGCCAGTTCCGAAGACGGTGACTGAGATAAAGAGCTTCCTTGGATTAGCCGGATATTACAGGCGTTTTGTCCAGGATTTCTCTAGACTTGCAGCTCCGTTGACCAGGCTCACCAGGAAAGGGGAGAGATATATATGGACAGAAGATTGCGATGCAGCATTTGAGCAGTTGAAACAGAAGCTTATTTCAGCTCCGATCTTGAGGACTCCTTCAGGGAGAGGGGGAATGGTTATTTTCTGTGATGCATCAGGGAAAGGCCTGGGGTGCGTGCTTATGCAACACGATCATGTTATAGCATATGCATCTAGGCAATTGAAGCCTCATGAGAGGAATTACCCAACCCATGATTTGGAGTTGGCGGCTGTGGTATTTGCCCTGAAGATCTGGAGACACTACCTTCTAGGGGATAAAGTGTTGTTATACACAGACCACAAGAGCCTCAAGTATATATTCTCGCAGAAGGAGTTGAATATGAGGCAGAGGAGGTGGTTGGAGCTTATGGCGGACTACGATATTGACTTGCAGTACCATCCAGGCAGAGTCAATACCGTTCCTGATGCACTGAGCAGGATGCCGGAGAACAGAATGCTAGTCCACCTTACTCAGCAGAGGGAGTTAATCCAGGAATTCATCAGATTAGATTTGATGTTGGTGCAAAGAGGTGATAAGGCCGGGCAGTTCATGGCTTTGCTGGTCCAGTCATCATTGATTGAGGAGATCAAGGAGGCACAGAAGGAGGACCCCAGATGTCAGACATTCAGAGCTCAGGTGGAGGCTGGTTTGAGGACTGACATCTGTATTCGCCCAGATGGGGCATTGTATTTTAGAGATAGACTCTGTGTTCCCCAAGGAGAAGTCAAGCAGAAGATTTTGGAGGAAGCACACAGTTCAGCTTATTCTATACATCCAGGGGGGAACAAGATGTACCAGGATCTGAAGAAGCACTTCTGGTGGAATGCCATGAAGAGGGAGATCGCCCAGTTTGTTGCCAGGTGCTTGGTTTGCCAGCAGGTGAAGATCGAGCATCAGAGATCAGCTGGACTTCTTCAACCTTTGCCGATACCCGAGTGGAAGTGGGAGCATATTACCATGGACTTTGTGACGGCATTGCCGCGGAGTCCCAGGGGAAATAATGCGGTGTGGGTGATCGTTGATCGCCTCACCAAGTCTGCTCACTTCATCCCATTCAGAGTGGGTCAGTCGACAGAGGTTCTGGCAGAGAAGTATTTGAAGGAGGTGGTTCGTCTGCATGGAGTTCCCGTCAGTATTGTATCAGATAGAGACACCAGATTCAGATCTCATTTCTGGGAGAGTCTTCAAGCAAGTCTGGGAACTCGTCTGAAGTTCAGTACTTCCTATCATCCGCAGACAGACGGACAATCTGAGAGGACCATCCAGATCCTTGAAGATATGTTGAGGGCTTGCATGATTGACTTTGGAGGATCTTGGGAGGACCATCTGCACTTGGCTGAGTTTTCATATAACAACAGCTATCAGGCAAGTATCAAGATGGCGCCCTTTGAGGCACTGTATGGTAGGAAGTGCCGGTCACCGATTTGCTGGGATGAGGTCGGTGAGAGGAGTTTATTGGGGCCGGAAATGCTAATTCAGACTACAGAGAAGGTCAGGGTTATCAGAGATCATCTTATGGCTGCTCAGAGTAGGCAGAAGAGTTGGGCTGACACTCTAAGGAGGCCATTGGAGTTCCAGGCCGGAGACCATGTGTTCTTGAAGATATCACCTACCAAGGGAGTTATCCGGTTCGGTACTCGTGGGAAGCTGAGTCCGAGGTATATTGGCCCGTTCGAGATCCTGGATCGCGTGGGGGATGTGTCTTATAGATTAGCATTACCGCCATCTTTGGACGGGGTGCATAATGTCTTCCACGTGTCTCAGTTGAGGAGGTATGTCAGGGATGACAGCCATGTTCTGGATCATTCCGAACTGGAGCTTCAACCGGACTTATCATACCAAGAGCAGCCGTTGGCCATTCTGGACAGGAGTATCAAGACACTGAAGAGCAGGGCCATTCCATTGGTATTGGTGTCTTGGAGCAGGCATGCACCAGGAGAGGCCACTTGGGAGCGGGAGGACGTTATCAGGGAGCGTTATCCTCAACTTTTCACATCCTGATTGGGTAAGACTCTTTCCTTCTACTCTTCCCTACCGTTGTCCTTCCTGGTATCCGTATCTATCTATTGCTTTTCCTGTTATCTTTCACCTTATGAAATTTCGAGGACGAAATTTTTGTAAGGTGGGTAGATTGTAATACCCCTTTCCCGGAATACGTGCTTAGTTACGTATTCAGTCTTTCGGCCGTATCTTCCGATTTCTCTTCCGTATTTGACCGATTTTAATTTCAAACTTCATTTCCTAATATTTTAGATTTTATGTGATTTTCTGAAATTTTCTGGAATTAAAATGAATTCTTCAAACCGGTGTCGGCCAGTATCGCTGACCGATTTCCGAATTTTATCTTCCAAACTATTAGGAATTTCTAGAAAGTCCTTTAGACTTTATTGCTTAGAATCATATTTCTTACTTACACTCTTTTTCTGAGATTTTTATAAATTTATGAAAATTCTTTCGGAGTCGGTAAATTTCTGATTCCGGGATTTTTAATTAAAAATCTATACAGTATTTCTTCAAACGAATTTCACCATTGGTCTTCAAATATTTTTCTTGATTTTTGGTAAAATTTTCAGACCATTTCAAAATACTTGAATTTTGGGCTTTTTTCCAAAAATTGCAAAATCCTTTTCCACCTCAAATGCCACCTCATCTTTCCACTCACACTCACCTAACCCCCACTCATTCTCTCTCCCTTCCCTTAGCCGGCCAAGTGGCCATCCTAGGGACACCTCACCCCCACATTTTTGCAAAGAAACCCCTCACTTCCCATTTAATTCCAACCCCTTTTCAAAATCACAAAACCTATATAAAGTATTCCCTTTGCAATTTGATCTTTTCTTCCCCATTTCTACAAAAGAGAAGTTCTCCAAATTTCCCTCTTCCTTAAACCCTAACCCTAGCTCCAAGAAGCACCCAAAATCCTTCATCTCCACCTCAAGACCTTCAAGGATTCAACTAGGGTTTCATCAAGGAACTCATCTTCAACCTCCAAGCTCAAGGCAACTCTAGGAGCTCATTCCCCCATCCCAAGTAGCAATTTTGGAGTGAAGCCACCATCTCCAACTTGGGATCCCCCTCAAGCTTCCATCAAGTCCATCTAGGTGAGTTCTTACTCACCAAGACCTAGTTAACACATCACTTACTTATAGTAGAGGTCTTTGTACACTTGCACACTAAAAATCCTATTTTTAAGTCATCTAAGCTCAAACCCAACCA
The DNA here is from genome assembly GCA_038442645.1 of Agave tequilana. NCBI lineage: Eukaryota > Viridiplantae > Streptophyta > Magnoliopsida > Asparagales > Asparagaceae > Agave > Agave tequilana. The sequence goes on along the minus strand of JAVJIF010033337.1, from coordinate 107,202 downwards.
TTCCAAGTTAGTAATTCACTCACCTAGACTTGTGTTAGCCTTAGAGCACTGGTATCTACACTTCTAGTACACATAGGTCACCTAAAACCATGAATTCAGCCATCAAACACATCTCAGAATTTCTGTCCTGTACACTGTTTTTCCCCAGCATTAGTCGACTTACCCTAAGACCTAGTCGACTAGAACACTTAGCTGAAATCTAGTTTTCCGGAAAACACAGCATTAGTCGACTGGCCCAAAATATCAGTCGACTAATAAACTCTCTGGAAACCCACATTAGTCGACTCCTGAATCCACCTAGTCGACTAATCCCTCTATTAGTCGACTAATCACTTGACCTAGTCGACTAATCTATCCTGGACCAGAAAACCCAACTTTCTGTATCAAGACCTAGTCGACTGGAATATCTGTTAGTCGACTAGTGACCCCTATTAGTCGACTAATCCTTACCCCTAGTCGACTAATTCTGGCTGTGTGTCAATGTTAAATTCTGTTCTAAATTTGGTACCTATACTTGTTACATGTATATTATTTCCTGCTTGTTCATGCTTCAATACCAGCACTACATGACATATAATTGAATGGATGTATCTCCTATTTCCCTCATGACTTGTTATTGCATATATTCGTTCCGTGACATGTTAAATAGCGACATCACCACCTATCATGCCATCTCTTGAAACAAAGCATGATACATTTGATTTTTCATAAAATGCACCAACTTACACATGGGGACAGGGGGAAATATGCGGAATATCGATATGTGTTCGTGTTTACAGTGGTATTAGGATGTGCACTATATTTTCCGGTCTTACCTGCGGTACTCCAGGGGACCGAGGGGAGTGCTTCCTCCCTTTCCTGTTTACTGTCATGACTTTCCTGTTAGCCTAGCGGCAGGTTCCGTCTTCAAGCAACGGAACAATACTGGGCCGTGGTCCCGGGCATGCACGGGACACACTGTAAACATAGTTCGTCGATACAACCGCTGTTTCCAATAACGATCCTTGCTTTACTAGGATATGGATCTATGTGCCCTGGGACGCTGGGTCACATAGCTAGATATCACAGTAAGACAAGTAATAATAATAAGTCATTCATTGTAGCTTTGTTGCATATGTCTTTATCTTATTTAGCTTACACACCTCGATATGTATTGTTACTTAGTATTGCTCCATTTTCCCTATTCATGATCATTGTCACTTGGCTATCTTTTATTATTGTATTATGTCTTGACCCTTTTGGATTTGCATATTCAGATTCCGAGGCCTGGAACGAAGTAGAGCCTTCCGCCGAGGACTTGGCTTATCTAGGGGAGCAGGCTGACCAGCTCTAGATCCTATCCTGCCCGACACTACCCTTTTGGTTCACGTGATCTCCATCCCTACGTGAGCACTTGTGTGTTTTGCTGTATGTCTTTTCTTTTGGACTCGGGTTGTGGTAAAGAATGCTTGTAAAGTGATTTTGTTTATCATAACTTGTAAAACTTTGTATTTATATCTTGTATGTTGGCATATGATTATACCACGCTGTGTGATGTACTCTGATACTTGTTGTACTTATGCTTAGCGTATATACGTGGGGGCCCCATCTGACCTACGTATATGCGTCGCAGTGACGTCCCCGTATCATTGGGATCGGGGCGTTACAGCATGCAACCTAAAACATGATCTGTGTTTTTCACAATTGAATCTATAACTATGAACATAAAAAGAATCCTAATATTCTAGTAAATAATTAAAATTACTACAGAAGAAAATAGAATTGCATACCTTTAGTTATTATAGTAAACAACTAAAATTTTCCCTTCAGATCTCTTGGAAGCAAGCACCACAAATGTCGTGCCTCTGATGGAATCACACCCAACGATCCAAAAAATTAATTAAGTATGGATGAACTATCAAAGAGTTCTTCCAAGAGGAGAAAAAAAAGGAGGCTAATACTCAAGCCAAGAGGTTGTGAATTAGACTGAATCCCTAAGGCTCTATTTGTAGCCTTGGATAGCCTCCAGCTTTCTTATCCCACCAATGTGGGACTAATTTCCCAAAGGAAATTTTGTTCTCCTTTTAGTTATACTTATTTTTGAATCTCGAGGGCAACCCAAAAGGACTATGCTGCTATCAATTATAGTTATTACTTAGACACCTAATCCAACAAATGGCGGACAGGATAATGTATTGTGTCACAGGTCTCACAAGTATAGATCAAGTATGTCGTTATTCAGATATCAGTAGCATGTTATTATTAATTATTAAGACTCGTGTGATTTGTATACATCGGTATGTGTCCCATTCCACATACCTCAGCATACAGACCGGAGAGTAAGTAATTGGAAACTGATGGAGATCAACAAATCATATCTAGAATGGGTCTCGTACATACTCGGGACAACGGTCAAGGAGTATTCGGCACTGAGCCGAAATGTACCGCTAGGTATAGGGACTTATTGTACGCCCGAATAGGAATAGGATGTCACCGTTCTCACAAGAATAGACCCAGGGGCTTATGGCACACCCGGTAAGTAAGAGCGTAGGGGTGCCAGTACACCCCACGGAAACACGTAGTGGCCTCCAGGTAGAATCCAAGTATGTGACCGCACGACACTTTAAGATCATCATAAACATGGAGACTATATCGGTACTCATCAGTTTTTTCTATTCGAGTATAAATTGTCTAATTATTACAATTGTCTAGTGATAATGTCCATGGTGTGTTCACAGTAATCCTATATTCATGGTTATCCAATTACGAGAGTAACATGAGTATGATATAAGGAGTCTCCCCGTTGTTACAGGGGTTCAGGAATACAGGAGTTCAGGAGTACAAGAGTTCAGGAGTACTAGATATCTGATAACAGTCTAATAATCATGCCAAGTTCACGTAAAAGTGATAATCATGAATGGACAATGTAATACAGGTGTCCGGTGTAATAGTATCCAGTCAGGTGTCACAACATCAAGTCAAGTGTATCAGTACCAAGTGATAGCATGTGCCGAGTATCTAGTGATAGCATATCTATTGTCAGGTGTCAGATATCAGGTGTCATGTATCAAGTGTTAAGTATCAGTGTCAGGTACTTAATATGTCGGTATCAGGTGAGTTGAATGCAGAGTTACAGCATCACATGTCAGGTAATCATCCGGTCATATAACATGATGCAGGAGAACAATATAGTTAAACATTTCAAACTCTTCACAATCATATCTATAACAACAAAAAATTAATCTATTAATTAGCTATGCGAAGTCAAGCGAAATAGGAGCGTATCTAGGCATATACAATGCAAGTATAAAACTAATTTAATAAATTATAATAACGGCCAACATGTATTCATATAACATGTTAATATTAGAAATTCACTCGCATATCGTATATCAACTCGCATAACGATGTATCATATATTAAAAGCCATAATAGTATATCCCAAAAAAGGTATTCGCCTAAATCTTCTGGAAATCATTGTAAAATCTTGGAATACCAGAAATACGTGCACGCTACCAATTCATAATATATATATATATATATATATATATATATATATATATATATATATATATATATGAGAGAAATGTAAATCAGCTGACACAGGAGGTAAATTCGTCCTATGTCGCACTCAAAAAATATATTTTTCGAATGAATTTTCAAGATCCAACCGTACATTATCATCTTCATATTCTAAGATATATACATATAAAAAATCAAGTGATTTGAAGTTCGTTTACTCATTGATCTAAATGTTCTATTTTGTTCTATTGTTAAAAAACCGTTAATGTTTGAACCCAAAAAAAATGTAGTAAACAAACTTCAAATCACTTGATTTTTATATGCATATATCATAGAATATGAAGATGATAATGTGTGGTCGGATCTTGAAAATTCATTCGGAAAATATGATTTTTGAGTGCGACATAGGAGGAGTTGCCTCCTGTGTCAGCTGATTTACATTTCTCTCTCTCTCTCTATATATATATATATATATATATATATATATATATATATATATATATATATATATATATATTAATATATTAGAGAGAGAATGAGAGAGGAGAGATAATAATCAATTAGAGGGAGAGAGAAGTTACAAAAAGAGTTAGAGAGAGAACTTAGATAGAGAAAGTTATAGGAAAGAGAGGGGGAGGTGTGCTGGACAAGTAGGGGTAAATATGAGATAAATGAAAGGGTAAATAGGGAAGATAAGAAAGAGGGGTAAAAGAGGAAAGAAGGAAGAGAAAGAAAGAAGAAAAGAAAGGAAGGAAGGAAGAAACGAAAGAAAGAAGAAAGAAGAGAATGGGGAGGTGAGTGGCTAGCGGCTCTGGCCGCCGGCGAGAAGGGGCAGCCGGTGGCGCCCCTTGGGTGGAGGAGAGAGGGGGAGGGAAGTTGGAGGAGGTGGAGATGGTGGTTGGATGGTGGAAGTGGAGGAGGTGGTGGATAATTTATGAGTGGATTTTGAAGAAGGAGATAAAAGTGATGGTGATGGTTTTTGTGAAAATTGAAAAGGTGGTGGTTGGTATTTGATTGAAGGAAGTGAGAGGGTGAGGGTGAAAGATAAGGAGAAAGAGAGATTGTTTATTTAAAAGAAAGGAGAGAGAAAAATGATGGGATGGGGAAAGGGATTGGCAGGTGATGGGAGAGGTATGGAGGCTGCAGTCGGCAGCACATGGGAGAGGAAAAGAAACGAAAAGTAAGAAAGAAAAAGAAAAAAATAGAGAAAATAATATTATTTAAATAGGGTAAAAATTTGACTGTTTCAGAAATATTCTCAAAATTCTCAAAAATAGAAAATATTATTTAAGATGCATGGTGAAATCAGATTCAAGAAATTCAATCTAGTTTTCAAATTAAAAATCTTGGAATCTTTCAGCGATACCGGTCGACACCAAAACCGGTTGATTTTCGATAAATTCAGAAAAATCCCCAAAATGCATGTAGATAAAAATTGCGATTTTAAGAAGTAATGTGAAGGCCGTTATCAGAAATTCAACTCTATTTGAAAACTAAACGTCCGGGAATCGGTCGGCGACACCGATCGACACCTGTTTTAAGATTTTGCAGATTAATTCTGAAAATTTTAGAAAATCATAAAAAATCTAAAATATTGAAAAATAATGCTTGAAACTGCAATCAGCCAAATCTGACTACCGGAAAGACCAAATCAATAATTTACTAAGATCGAATGTTCGGTTCAGAATAGGGCCGACTCTGAGTCCACGAATTCAGATCTAATAAAAAACAATCGCACAATTAATCATAAAATAAAAACAAATACAAAGTTAAATTAAATAAATATGATAGAAAAATTAGAATACGTATCTAAATACGTAATCTAAGAACATAGTGCTACACTCAGTTTCAAGTCCGACTACGGCCTAATATTTAAAAAAAAGAAACAAAATGCTCCTCACTTTTGTCTTTCTTTATAAAAAGAGGCCCATCAAACAAATACTTTACAATTACAACCTAATAGAAACAAAATCATTGTGGTCATCTAGCTAGAGCTCGATTGGAAAACACCATCATTAAAAATTGAATCCATCAATTTCCTGGAGAAAACAAAAAAATAATAAACCCCAATAATTCTCCAAAAAGACAACTCATATAATTTCAAAATAATTGAGTTAAACAAGAAATAAAGAAGTCTGGCTCCGTCTGAGTATTCCCAAAAAATATTATTCTAAAAGCTCGGAAGGTGGGAAAACCCACTAATTCACACCGACACCCAACCCCACTAGTCCGACGTGGCAAGGGCCGCCCGGTCTCAACGGCCCGGCTGCCACAATCCTGTGATCCATCAGTAGACGACACGTGTCCCAACCGGATCCAGGTCCAACCTGCCTCTCGAATCAATCCCATCGTCTTCCTCCCCTATATATGACCCGACGTGAGCCGTTTCCCTTCTACATCCCACCAAATTTCAATTTTCAGAAAATTATCCAAAAAGGAAAAAAGTATCAAGAAAATGGAAGATCTCACCCTCACCGGAACCCTAAAAAAGTCCGCCGCCGACTTCGGTCCCCGGCGAGCACTGCTCGTCCCCGGCAAGTTCGACCTCACACACGCCCAGCTCGGCGGTCTGATCGATATGGCCGCCGCTCAGCTCGTCGCCGCCGGCGTTAAGCCCGGCGACGTCGTCGGCCTCACCTTCCCCAACACCGTCGAAGTACGACCGATCGATGATCAATTTACAAAATTAGAAAAATAATTGGATTGTTATTTAGATTAAATTATTTTTCTTTCTTTTTTGCCAGTATGTGATCTTGTTCTTGGCGGTGATCCGAGCGCGGGCCACGGCAGCCCCATTCAATTCGGCGTACACGCAGGAGGAGTTCGAATTCTACCTTTCGGATTCGGAGTCCAAGATTCTGATCACGAATCCGGAGGGGAATCTCCCCGCGCAGGCCGCCGCAGCCAAGATCGGGATCGGCCACGCGACCGCCCGGCTCAAGGACTCCTGCTCGATCGAGATCTCGCTGCCGAAACTCTCGGATCGGGCGGCGGCCGAGTCGGTGGCGGAGATCGTGAGCGTGCCGGATGACGTGGCGCTGTTCCTGCACACGTCGGGGACGACGAGCAGGCCGAAGGGGGTCCCGCTCACGCAGCAGAACCTCGCGGCGTCGGTTCGGAACATCCGGTCGGTTTACCGCTTGAGCGAGGCCGACGCGACGGTGATCGTGCTGCCGCTGTTTCACGTGCACGGGCTCATCGCCGGTCTGTTGAGCTCGCTGTCTTCCGGCGCTGCGGTAACCTTGCCGGCATCGGGCGGTTCTCCGCGTCAACCTTCTGGTAATATTTTTTTTTTCCCTTGAGGGTATCGAGAAAAAAAAAATGATTTTATTTATGAGCCTAATTGCTTTATTTAAAAGCACATGATTTGAACTTAGAATTAACTATAAAAAGGTTAGCATAATAAATTAGTGGTTCGTACTCATTGCCAGAAGTCATAGACTTATACTTGTTGATCCAACAGTATAAATTTTTTCCTAAAATTCTCAAAGACGCATTTATTGACAGCTAGTACCAATTCTTGCCTAAAATTTTCTTCTAGAAGGTCTTGGAGCTATGACCAAAGTAACAGGGTTATTGTCTTTTAATTGACTAATATACGTAGAATTTAAAGACTTGAAATCTTGCAACATGAGAAAATTAAAATAAAAAATTTATCTAACAACTTATTTGGAAACAGAAAATTAAAATAAAAGATGAAACATGAGAAAACAAATAATAAGGGCAATTGCTAAAAGGTAACATGAAACTTTCACATGATTTTACAAACCTGCTAAAACTAAGTAGAACAAAATATGATTTATGATAGTTGCACATGAAAGTTCATCGCCTTTCGTTATGTTTATAAACTTTTTCTGTAACTTTTAAACTTGAGTGAAAAGAGTTGCAGCTTGAGGATATAATTTAAATGCATCATATCATTTTTCTTCTTCTTTCTATTAACTTAATGCGAGAGCTTGATATATAAAAAACGATATAGTTTTTTACACAGAAATCAATGCTAAAAATAATACGTAAATATATTATGGGTGAAATAGTTCACAAATTTCTTCAGAATCACAAAATTTCAGACAACTTTAGTCAAGCCCAAATAAAACCCAAGAAACGAAAAATGAAATTGCACTGCAAGATCGGTTGTTTAGTGTAGCAGTCAGTCAAGGGCGTGTATGTTTCCAGAAAAAAATTTGAAATTGTGCAAGTGAGAAAATATTTTTTCACTTTCACCGTTTGTTTCAATAGTAAAAGTGTAAGTTAGATTTGCATTCTACTTGTACTTTTTTCAAATCTCATTTCTAACTTTTAGGGTGCTACAGTTACTTTTTTAAATATTTGATATTAAAATATTAATATTGAATATTGTAATTAATATTTTTTAAACTAATTTAATTTTAAATATTTTTATACAAAATTTACTAATTAATAATTAATAATTTGGGGATTTCGCTATGGCTGCTTATGCAAAATCGTAATTAGGAAAAATCTCAGCTTCATAATTTTATTCACTTCAGCCACCTCGTTTTTTAAACTAACCACGTGCACCTACATGTCAAGCACAGAAGCGCTCCTTAGCGGCGAAAGACGCAAATCCCTCACAGTAATCTTTTCGAAAAAAGTGGACCTCTTTGAAAATGCGGTCTGTTGGTATATAGAGGACTGCGGTCATGATCGCAGTTCTCACAAAAAAAAAACCTATTACTGATCGCAATTCTCATAAAAAAAACCTGTTTCTGAAAATTGTGACCATGATCACAATGCTCACTAAAATCCCATATTCCTAGGACTTTATAGGACTGCGACATTACGCAATCCTCATAAAAATGCATTGTTTTTTAATCTTTATAGGACTGCGATCGTGATCGCAGCCCTCATTATTAGGAAGATCGCAGTCATCATTATTAGGACATATTTCTGAGTCTTTGTAAGGTTGCGATCATAATCATAATCCTCACAAAGTGCGTTACTTTTTAGTCTTTATTAGGACTGCGATCATGCTCATTGTGGTTCTCATTATTAGGACATGTTTCTGTGTCTTTATAAGACTGCGATCATGATCGTAATCCTCACAAAATCCCTTACTTTTTTAGTCTTTATTCGAAGCGATCATGATCCCAATCTTCACAAAAACACAATATTTCAGCCTATATTGTGACTGCTACAATGATCGTAGTTCTTGCAGAATACTTGAATTTTTAATTGATAAAAGGACTGTGATTTAGTCGCGATTTTCTAATAAACGACTGCGATCATAGTCGCAGTCCTTACATAAGAGTGCGATCATGAGTTTTAGTTCTCATATCAACATTGCCATCACCAGCATACTCTCGTTCACTGGCATCAAATAATCCCCATTTTTTCCAGATTTAAATATCACTCAATCACAAACACAAAAAAAAACTCATAGGGAGCAAAGGAGATCTGCAAAAGATCGTTCCCCAAAAAATTTTTGGTATTGGGGCTTCGCCTCTTGAGACCCTCAGGAGGGGGGTCCCCGCCCCTTTTCCAACCCCCACGGCGACCTGAAGCGCAGAACAACCCACGAATTACTCTGCGTTTGGGTCATGATTTAGAAGAGAATAACGTTTGGGGCGATTGGAAAGGATAAAACAGAAAATGAAAATATATAAGGAAGCGGTAGTTTGGAGAAATCAATTTATACTGATATGGATGAGGCTGCATTGAATAAAATTATGAAGTTGAGTTTTTTCTAATTATGACGCAAAATAAGTGGCTATAGTGAATTTTTTCTTAATATTTTATATTTTATTATTTTATTTTAAATAATATTATAATATTTAGTTTCAATATTTTATAATAAATATAAATTTAAAAATATTATTTTTCAAAAAAATTTTATCATTTTATTATTTTATTTAGTTATTTATTATTAATAGTTTAATATATTAGTATTATATTATTTATTATTATTATTTTAATATCTGTATTAATATTTTAATATTTATTTGACAAAATTATTATACATTTTAATTTTTAATAGCATATTTAATTTAGTATTATTGGTTTATTTAAATCACCAAACAATTAATTTTGTGATTAACTTTCCACTTACATTTTCATGTTACTAACAAAATACCGTAAAACACAATATACCTTTTCATTTATACTAACGCATATAATCGAACACTGTAAAATTTATTTGCACAAATCTCAATTTCTAACTTACACTTTCACATTTCTCATCCCCATTTCTCATCTGCACATTTTCCTCTACTTGCGTGAAATCAAACAAGTCCCGAATCAACCCGTCAAATATAACTGTGTAACAAAAAGAATTTTTTTTGAATAAACAAAAAGATATGGGTTATTCTTATATATAACTATCAAATCTTTCATATTTTAAAATTACCCTCTAAATTTTCATATTTCTAAAATTATCATCTTAATTCTTTAATTTGATCAAAATTGTCCTCATTGTTCCTTAAAACATCAAAAAGAAATATTCCTTTAAATTTTTGTAAAATTCTTTTAATACTTGACCTTCAGTTAATACCATTCTAATTAATTGATTAACATAAGCTTAATTGATTTGGGGTGAGGGAAATGACATCCTGCAATTTAATTGATTGCTAACCTTTTAGAGAGAGATTTGGGGTTTTGGTTTTGGGGGGGACTAAAGGGTAATTTAAGAAATAGAAAAATTTGATAATAATTTCAGAAATACATTTTTCTGGAGGGTATATGTAACGATAACCAAAAGATATTTTTAGCAGTTGATTAAGACACAGCAAGTGGTCTCGTGTTCTTTAGTTAAATCAACACGTCAAATATAAATGCAACAACTTAACAAGTTCAATGCATCAGGGCTGACATGACCTCCGCGAACGCCACGTGGTACACTGCGGTCCCCACCATCCACCAGATCCTCCTCGACCGCCACTCGACCCGACCCGAACCCGCGTACCCGAGCCTCCGCTTCATCCGCAGCTGCAGCGCCGCGCTCGCCCCGGCCATCCTCGGCCGCCTCGAGGAGGCGTTCCGGGCCCCCGTCCTCGAGGCCTACGCCATGACCGAGGCCTCCCACCTCATGGCCCAACCCGCTCCCCGCCGACGGGCCCCACAAGCCCGGCTCCGTGGGCCGACCTGTGGGCCAGGAGATGGGGGTGCTGGACGAGGCCGGGAACGTCGTGGCGGCTGACGTGCCCGGGGAGGTTTGTATTCGTGGGCCGAATGTTACGAAGGGGTACAAGAATAATCCAGAGGCGAATAGATCGGCGTTTTTGTACGGGTGGTCCACACGGGGGACGTGGGGTTCTTCGACTCTGATGGGTATTTGCATCTTGTTGGAAGGATTAAGGAGCTAATTAATCGTGGAGGTAATTTTCTTTTCTTTCTTTTTTTTTCCCTTCTCTTTGGCTTATTGAATTAATTAAAACAATACAGTTTTGATTATTTATGCTAGTTACTATACTAGTTGCTTTTAACTGGATGGAGTTAGGTTGGGAGTTTACATTTTAACAGTAGAGATTTTTAGTTGATTTTTCAATTGAATGCCAACGGATCATTGTCCACCCTACATTGTCCGAACCTCAAATGTAGTTTTCCAAAATCTTCTTGAACTAGTCAAAAAGAAACAGTTTGAATTATTTACACAGAAAGAAACAATTTGAATTATTTACACAGAAATTTTCTTTAAAAATTGACAGGTGAGAAAATATCGCCAATGGAAGTAGACGCAGTTCTAGTGTCTCATCCCGCCGTGGCGCAGGCTGTGGCCTTCGGGGTTCCCGATGACAAATACGGAGAAGAGGTCGGTCTATTTGATAAATTTTATCTAATAACCTTTTTTTTTTTTTTTTTGTTTTGTGTTTTTTTTTTGCTTTTGCAATTTCTGATGATTTTTGGGGTTGTGATAGATAAATTGCGCGGTGATACTGAGGGAAGGAGCGGAGGTTGGCGCGGAAGAGATATCAAGCTACTGCAAGAAGAATTTGGCTGCATTCAAGGTGCCGAAGAAGATTTACTTGACGGATGATTTGCCTAAGACGGCGACCGGAAAGATCCAACGGCGGCTGGTGGCCGAGCATTTCATCGCGCCGGCAAAGGCGCCCAAGTCTGGAGCTTAAGATTGTTCTTGTTCTCTTCATTTTGCTAATAATAATAATAATAATAGTTCAAGTATCAGAAATAAAAAGGAAAAAAAATGTAAAAGGGATAGATATTGTTTTTTTAAGAGAAAACAGGACCGAGATCCAGTTAAATATTAATAAGAAAAAGAAAAACAGCACAAGAAAGAAAGGAAAAAAGAGGAGAGAAGCTGGGTTTATTTGGAGAGAAGTTTGACGTGTCTGTTGTAATGCATATTACCAATGAGAATTATTAATGCCCTTGGATTTTTGAGGGGTTGTGAAAATTAGATTTTGTTGGCAATTATTATTTGGAAACCAGGTGTAGTTGTTGTTATAACCTTAGAGAATGAGTTGAGTTCTTATTTTCAGAAGAGATCACAAAAGCTAATTATTCATTCAAAAGTATGGATATGTCCTCTCATGTGTGACTATTACTGGATAGTATATGCCGTACACTTATTTTATGTTGAAAGAAAATCACAATTAGTAGAAGGCATTGATACATTAGATATCAAAATGCTTGTCAGATTTTAATTTACTAATAGTCTAGAAATATAAAAAAACTACTCGAAAATAAAAGAAGAAAAGAAAAAAAAAGAGGGGATATAAAATTCTGAAGTTTTTTTCAGGAGAACAAGTTATAAGGGCATGTCATGAGGATGATTTCACCACTAGAATTCGTGTAAAATAGAAAGAAACCTTTGTTCTACTGCTGGGGATTTAATTATAATTTAAATTGATAAAAATCGAAAATGATAGAATTAGATTAGAATTTTCTTCCTTGAGGCAGGTGCTCCATCTTTGTCCTCTCTTTTACAGATATGTCCCTCTCTCTAATCTAATCTAATGTTGGCCTGCGTGACAGGTCATGAAGCACAATGGAGAAGATTCCTCCGGACACAAAATGGTGTCATCTTGGCCTCATCCAGCCTCTTAAAGCCAACCTCTTAAATTTTTCCTCGACAATAATTGGGCATTGTAGTGGCCAATTTCAGACCCCAAAGCGGGATAGTGACACGTGATGAGTCCAGAGATGCAACGAGGAACGATTATCATTCAATCATTAATTCAGTGCCTCCACTGTTCAATCTCTCAAGTCAAGAAATCAAGAGCTCGTGTCCAACTCAAACTCGTCAGACTCGACGTCATCTCAGGTCCATTGATACTCGTTGGGCCCAATGTCACCTCTTGAGTCACTGACGAGCCCGATTCTCCTTCGATATGGAAGCTTCTAGAAGTCTCTTCTAGTACAGCTTAGTGACGGGAGTGTCAAGAATTACCAGATGAGATCTCAACTGTGTAAATTGAACAGGTATCTCCGGCTAGCGGATCTTATTTCCAACCAACGGTGCTTATCTTCAACCAACAGATCTTATCTCCACCTAACGGAACTAGCAGTTACAACCAACAAATCGGAAAGTTGCTATTACGGTCAACCACCCGGATTAAATAATTATCCAAATTATCTAAAGTTACCTCTCATATATAAATATTTCACCTCTCTAACGAGAGAGAAGTTGAATCTAAAAAAAATCCTAGTGCAATCACAAAGCACCGCTTTTCTGCTTGTAATTCTTTCAAATTAAAGTAGAATCTCCCTCCCGTGATTTTCTCCCACCAGATTTTCATATTAAATCTCAAATGTCTTTATATATGAGTGCGTGTAAGAAAGTCATCAGAGAATTTTCCACCACCTAAAAGTCAATTTTGTATCTTGCGCGGCTCCAGAACTGGCGTCCCTTTCGGCCTATGGGAGACAACCCTCAGAGAATAAAATGACATTGGACTCGATTGCTGGCCCCGCAGCAAGTAAAGATCAAGTTTTTCTCTTGCTCCCTACTTTTGGACCACAAACAACAAACGTTTAATGTTTTAAGTTCATGGCAATATCACAATGAGCCACGTTGTCATTCTGCTCACCGCCCCCATACATTGATCATTCAAGCAATTAACATTTGCCTTGCCCACTTGGACCACCGCAACTTCAACATGATGATGGCAGGTCAATCAATAGCAATCGAATATTTTGCCGACTTAAAAAATTGGATTCAGTCAAATATTTTGATTATGCCAGTTTTTAGATGAAATTACTATATCTGGAAACGAAAATTTGGGGCATAAGATAATAAGTAATTGCATGAGTAAAGTCACTTTTTCCCCCTGAAAATATTATATCATAGATAAATCTAAATGTTTAAGACATAAATCCCTTACAGATTTAATATTTTGATATAGTCTCTAATAAATTGTTATTTGGATAGGACTTAATAATATGAGACTCACTTTTAAAAGTCCCTAACCAATTATTATTTACATATTAGTTCCTAACAACATGGAGTTATGTTTTTGAACTGGAATTGAATTACAAGTAAGATTTATATGACTGTAAAATTTAATACATTAAAATATAACTTATTACAAGTGAGATTTACATAACCATAAAATTAACTGCAGCATCTTGAAAGTATCCTCTTATTCTCAAGATATTTGCTGTGTCAAGATTGTCAGTGAAGTATCTGTAGTTTTGAGGCTTTAGAGCTTCTGAAGTTTTGTTGTCTGTTCATTGTTCTCCTGAAGGAATTTAGGTGTAGGAGTTTGTTTTTATTGTATAGTTTTCCTGCTAAGATGGATATTTCAGTAGGTAGGTATATTCTGGGACTTGGATCCTATTGTTTAGAAGTGAACTACAATAAAAATTAGTGAATAGGTTTCGACAACTTCTCTAAGGGCCTGTTCGATTAAGTGTGAAAGTGAGGAAGTGGTAATAATTCCCTTTGAAACTTGAAAATTGATTAGTAAGTTTTCTGAGGTTTGGATGTTGTTGGAAAGTGTGGTTTCGAAAATGTTGTGTCTTTTCTGATATTTGGATGATAATATGGAAGTGAAAGTGGAAGTGAAAAAGTTGATCACAAAGTTGACCGTAAAATAATATTAAAATAAAAATTAATTAAGAAAAATAAAAAATGTACTGTAATTAGAATATAAGTGAGATTAACTGTTTTGTGTTACAAGTTATTACAAATGAGATTTACATGACCACAAATTAACTGTAGCACTCTAAAAGTGACGAAATGATTGTGTAAAAGAGAAAAGAGAAAAAGAAAAGGTTTTTTTTTTTTCGGTGTTTAGATAGACAGAGAAGTGAGCAATTATACTTCCTCATTTTCTTCTTTCCGCTCACTTCCTTGCAATCAAACACGCCTTAAAAGTAAACAAATGAATTTCTGAAGTGAAATGAAAAAGGAAAGAATTGCAGAAACAGTTGTGTATTTAATGAAAATCATCATGCACTTTCTCTAATTATAAGATAGTACACTATTCGTTGCTTCTCATGTTGAAGGCGACATCTCTTTTGGACAGTGCCATTGTTTGATTCTTAGATGAATCATAACTGTTCATTAGCTATTAAAATTATGCCTCAACTAGGAAATTGGATAATGAGAGGTCTCAGTTCTTCAGTAGGATTCAAACAGTGCAAAAATTTCAAATTAAAAGTTTCACTTGCCCAATCCACCAAGCACCCTCTCTCTCTGCAATAACGAGGCCTTCCCCTGATAATTTCTAGTAAAAGAATCCCAAAAGCATATGTATTGCCCTCGACATCCATATGCTTCTGTCCACAAGAACCCATGAAACTATGAAGAGAACCTCCACTAGAAATGCAGTTCTTCCCAGATTCTGAAAATATCATTTTCCAGCTCTCAAAATCAACAACCTGCACAGAAAAGCTTATTTATGTACATATTTAATTGCTCATTTACCTGGTCAGTAAATCAGAAGGAAAAGTTATCATTTCCAGTTATACTCCCATAGTGATCAATTCTAATTATCATCTCTAATTATACCTTCCAATTTGTGGTGCAGTGAGATATGTTTGTTTTGCCAACATTTTGGCAGGGCTGGGAACCAATTTTAGACCAACACGGGACAACCCAAATAGAAAGAGAGAGAGAGACTTCTGTCATTCCGGAAGGATTCGAGCCCGAATCCTTTCCAGTCAAATACAACCCTACGATATTCTAATACAAGATCCATTTCATTGAAGTTGATCTATATTATTTCAAATATCTATAAATCAAAAATTAAGTATTTTAAATACTTTTTACCTATCCATTAAATAGGAGAAAAACAGATGGCCTAAATAGTGAGTTGGTTAGTTTAACAGTGTAGAACATTTGAACCCTAACAAAAATTGATTTGTATAAATGTTTAGATTATGATCAAATGGTCGGATCGAATATTTATATGTCTAAAGACATAAATCTAACCAACTCACAACTTTCAGCTGTATTTTCCTGCATGATAGATTGGCAAAAAATATTCAAAACACTTAATTTTTTATGTTTACTTACTTTAAATAATATAGATCAACTTCAACGGAGTTAATCTTGTATTTGAATGTCGGATATTGGTATTTGAGTGGGAATGATTCAGGCTCGAATTCCCCAAAACTCGACGCATCCGGCCCAGGATTGCCACGTTTCCGCGGCAAAAAAGGAGGGGTCGCGACAATTTTATGGAGTTTGGTCCGCGCTTTGGCACGTGGCTTCATTTCGTCCATTCATGTGGAGATCTATCTTCAGAATTTTCATTTGATCCCCGAATTTTGAAATATTTCGATTTTCTAGATAACTTGGAGATCAAGTTATCTCTAGATCCGGGTTAAATTCAAATTTTCTCTTCTTTATCTTCGACTTGTGGTGCAAGCAATCAGAATTTTAATAGAAGTCCACCTTTATCTTCAATTGGGATAAGGATTTATCTTATCCTATCCTTTTTCTCCTCTAAGTTTTAAATTAAATTAATTTAAAACCCAAATTTAAATGGGATAGACTAGAAGGTTCCTTTATATTCCCAATTAATCTTTATTTTCATATTAAGTGTGGATTTTTGGGCTTCTTTTGGGCTTTCTCTTGGATTATGGAGGCCTGCACATTACTAAACAATAAATGAATTAAATAGTAATATTTTATAGAAATTAAGTATGAAAATGTGACTAAAAATATGCATTATTAATAACCAATCACACCCTACACCTATCTTTTTGGTGGTCCTCGAGTAAAAATATAAAGAAAGAAAAAAAACTAATCTAACTATCCTAATCACACTTTCGTAGGAATCACGATTGCACTTAGCATGTGCAACAAGCCGTTAAACTTTAGGTTACCCCTAAAGAACGCCATTTATCTCGTGAGGATTTTCAGTGAATTACACCTACAAAATCCATAAACAAAGAAAAACAAAATGTTAGTATTTTCAAAATTCATTTTGAAAGAGAAGAATATTTAAGATATTTCTGAGAAAATCAAGTAATTTATAAGTCTTAGGATCACCAAATTATTCATTCTTATACTTAGTCTCGATGCAAATATTTATTATTAATCTAGATTAGAATTAAAATTGAATTTCTCACTTAGTCTATCATTTTACCCTAAGTCATATGCACCTTTGTGACTGTGAGTTTATGACTCGGAATTCTTCAACTTCAACTCTTATGCCATACATATACATATATATATATATATATATATATATATATATATATATATATATATATATATATATATATATACATACATACATACATACACACACACAATATATATATATATATATATATATATATATATATATATATATATATATATATATATATATATAACTTTTTTTTTGAAGAAGTTCGAAGTATTACTACTTCGTTGCCTTTTAAGTACTTCTTTTTTTTATATATGTATAACTCATCTAATTTTCTTTTGTGTAAGTATCAAGACTTCTTGAGTCCCTAATACCTAACTAATTGATTATTAGATGTGCTACTACATATGTTATATTTATATTTTTTCTTTTTTTTCAAACTTACCTTATTACCTTTGGCGTAAATGTCAAAGCTTTCTTAGGCCAAAACACCTAACTAATCAATAATTAGATTTATTTATTTTATATATTTTTCTTTTTTTAAGGCACAAGAGTCGTTGTTTTGAATTCCAAGTGTGTAAGTGTATAAAGTATGCATATTTCATCTAGGTAAAAATCATGACAAAATTATTTTTCAGTTTTTCATCCTAATCCTAGAAATCAAACAAATAATCTTATTTTGATCAAGTATTAAGAAATCCTAATTATGATTTTTCTATTCCTCAATCTTAACTTAATTACTTTTAAAAATAAATCAAAGTGTTACTACCTATGTTAGCATGTTAGCATGTTAGTAAACATCCCCCCGCACCTATCTCATGCATTGTCCTCAATGTATGAATGAAATGCATAAATGCATGAAAAGGAAGAAAGGGAAGGAAAAATGTGACCTCAAGGTGGTGGTTCCTTCCTCGAGCTCGTTTTCCATCATTCTAATATGTCATCTTTAGTGGTAAAACTGGAGAGGTCAATCTTTTTGTCAGTTTTGTGTTTATCCTTTCCAACTTGTTCATCACTTTTCTCAACTTTCTTCAACTCCTCTTCCTTCCACACACTCTTCATAAATTCATCATCGTTAAACATTGTAATTGGTGCATAAACAATATAAATACCTAGATTTTTGAGCTCTTCCTTATACATCTCCTCAAAACTTGGATTAACCATATCTTTCGGAGGTATATAACTAATCAAAGCATTCTTAATCGATTCATCCAGACGGTTAAGTTCATATTCGAAGGGTGTTTAAAGCTTTTATTAATTTGAGGTTCTTCAGTTATGTTTTCAAACGATTGATCATTAGTTGGTTCATTGAATTTGAAGATACTTAAATCAAGCTTCCTTCTCTCAAAGAGAACTCTAGATGTAACATCCTTAAGACATATTTTCTCACCACTATGATCGCACCCACCCTTAAACAATATATCAAGAAATAGAGGCTCATCATCTTTGCAAACATCCTCACCATATAATTCAACAGTTTCCTTGGGAGGTGTATGCGTATCCAAATTATCTTGAAATATTTCATCCAAACACAAAGATTTATTGTCATATTTTCCCTCATTATATGACTCAACTTGCTCCCTACAAGGTGTATATTCGCATATTTCTTCATAGGCTTCATTATTGAACTCATTTTATGAAAACGAATGTGATTTAGAATTGACATGGGTTTCCTATTTTGGACTTTTTTTCATTCTTTTCATCCTATCTTGATTGATGGGTTCCTGAATTGATGTAGGTTTACTTGATTTTGGATCAAGAATAGCTTGAGTAGAAAATGACTCATCCTCTTGCTCAACCGCTAACTCATTAGCCATCATCTCTAGGCGGGCCCAATGTGAAATATTGTTACTTAGTATTTGGTGTGAAATTTGTGTGTCCTCCACCTCAACTTGGGAAACTTGATAGTTTTCTTGATCTTGATCAAGAGTTTGGGTTGAAATGGGTTGAATTAGAAGAGTTTCTAATCTCTTGAGAGACTTTTTGAAGATACTCTGATGGAATTCTAGTTCGTCTTCTATTTTGTCTAATCATTTACATATTTCCTTTTGCTCATAATCAAGTCTCCAAGAAAGAGATGTTGGTTCAGTGTAGGACTGTAATACCCCGTTTCCGGAATACGTACTTAGTTGCGTATTCAGCTTTTCGATCGTATTTTTCGATTTACTTCCCGTATTTGACCGATTTCAATTTCAAATATCATTTTCTAAAATATTAGATTTTATGAGAATTTCTGGAATTTTCTAGAATTTAAATGAATTTCTCCAAACCGGTGTCGACCAGTGCCGCTGATCGATTCCCGAATTTTTTCTTACAAACTGTTTAGAAATTCTAGAAGATTCTTTAGACATTTCTGCCTAGAATAATATTCCTTACTTAAATACTTTTTCTGAAGATTTTACGAATTTATGAAAATTCTTTCGGAGTCGGTAGGTAACTGATTCCGGGATTTTTACCTTTAAAACTATAAAGTATTTCTTCAAACGGATTTCACTATAGGTTTCATATATTATTATTGATTTTTGGTGAAAATTACGAGTCGTTCCGAGATACTTAAATTTCGGACGATTTCGGTATTTTCCGAAATGTTTTCCCGCATTCTTGACTTGAACCTAGGAATCCGTGTTTCCGATATTTTCATTTTCCAAGACCAAGAAAATATCTTCATTTATCAATTCTTTTCTTTTTCCCTTTCCCTATTTTCCTTTCCTTCCTTCACAACCACAAGAATTCCATTTTTCCAAATTTCCATTTTCTTCCAAAATTCCATCTCCACATATTCTCACCAACCTCCCTCATTTAATACATCTCTCTCTCTCTTTCTCATGGCCGGCCACCATTGGCCAAGGGAGACACCTCATCTTCCCCTTTTTACACAAAACCCCTCTCAAATTCTTTATTTACACCCCCTTTACAAAAATCAAATCCTATATAAACTTTCCTTTACAATTCTTTTCTCTTTTTCACTTCACCAAGAAAATAGCCTTCACCATTTCCTTCTCCATCTCAAACCCTAACTCCAAACCACCTCAAGGCCTTCATCTCCTTCCTAAGCAACTACAACCCTTGGATTTGGATCGCATCTCACGTCGTCGGAAACATCGCCAAGGACCTAGTTGGTGATATCATCGACAAACGATCCGTTCGAACTCGTATAAGCTTCACATAACCGTTCGAAGTGAGTATATCTACTCACCAAGACTAGACAACTTCCTTGTTTACTTGTGTTGATCATTCATGTTCACTTGTGCCATAAAAATCGTATTCTTAGCCCATCAAACAACCATCAGAAAATCTGTTCTGTTACTGTTTTTCTCACGATTAGTCGACTTAACCTAGGGACCAGTCGACTAACCCACCTTAGCTGAACTTAACCCTTTTCTGATTTCACAGTTTTAGTCGACTAAGCCATATTACCAGTCGACTAGACCACCCTAGTCGACTACATTTTTAACCTAGTCGACTAATCTTTCCCTGGACCAGAAAACACCAACTCTCGGTTCCAGTCGACTCATCCAAAATAATAGTCGACTTAGGACCCCTAGTCGACTACCCATTTCCCCATAGTCGACTCCTGTATCCCTGATGTAAATCCCAACTTTCTGTATCACAATTTTAGTCGACTTAGCCCCTCTGTTAGTCGACTTAGGTATCTGTTAGTCGACTACACATCTCACCCTAGTCGACTAACTTTTCCTGAAACAGAAACCCAACTCTCTGTTTCCCAGTTTTAGTCGACTCATCTAGGCTAGTAGTCGACTTAAGACCCCTATTAGTCGACTAACCCTTCCACCTAGTCGACTAATTCTGACTGTTTGACTTAATTATTTCTGTTCTGAACTTGGATCTTATTGATGATACATGTGTGACATATTATCCCTGTTCATGCTTCATAACTGGTATTACATGACATGTCACTTGATGGATCTCACCACTTGTTACTTCATGATTTATTATTATATTCTCGCTCCATAATTTGTTAAATTGTGAATATCACCCCCTTATCATGTTATCTTTTAAACCAAGCATGATATACTTGACTTTTGTATAAAATGGACCAACTTACACATGGTCGGGGGAAATATGCGGATATCGATATGTGTTCGTGTTTACAGTGGCATTAGGTATATTGTACAATCATATTCCGGTCTAACCTGAGGGCCTCCAGGGGACCGAGGGAGTGCTTGCTCCTCTTCCTGAATACTGTCATGACAAAGGGCATACATAAGTCCCTCCTGATAGGCCTTGCGGCTGGTTCCGTCATCAAGCAACGGAACACCCTTGACCGTGGTCCCGGGCATGCACGGGACCCACTGTAAACATAGTTCGTCGATACAACCGCTGTTTCCAATAACAACCTTGCTTTACTAGGATATGGATCTATGTGCTCTGGGACGCTGGGTCACATAGCTAGATATCACAGTAAGACAAGTAATAATAATAAGACGTTAACTGTAGATTCATTGTATTAGGATTTTATCTCCTCATGCTTTTCATACTTGTTAGTTGATATTCCTTATAACTATTTCATCTTTCCTTATTCATGTCCCTTAGCCACTTGGCTATAGTTTGTTTATTGTTATATGTCTTGATTCCTTGGATTTGCATATTCAGATTCTGAGGCTTGGAACGAAGTGGAGCCATCCACAGAGGACCAGGCTTATTTCAGTGAGCAGGCTGACCAACTCTAGTTCCCTCGTGCCAGACTCTTCCTTTTGGCTCACGAATCTTCATCCATTACGTGAGCATCTTGTGTACATGTTTGTATATTGTCTTTTTGGACTTGGATATGATAAATAACACTTGTAAAGTGTATTACTTTATCATAGTTTGTATAACTTTGTACTTGTATCTTGTAAGTTGGCATATGAATACACCACGCTTTGTGTTGTACTCTGATTCCTTATTGTACTTTTATGCTTAGCGTATATACGTGGGGGCTTCTTCTGACCTACATATATACGTCGCAGTGACGTCCCCGTATCTGTGGAATCGGGGCGTTACAGGTTGGTATCAGAGCTTAGGCTCTCAAACCTAAAGTACAATCAAGCAGCAAATTCTAGAAATTTGCGAATGCCAACTACAATGTACAGAGTTATCAAGTCCTTCTTGATTCCGTCCTTGATTCATTTCCTTGTGTTCTAAACTCCTTCCATCCATTTGTTTCCAATTCCAGTTATCCTATTCCAATTCGGTATGGAGAGACGATCGGGTCGTAACAATGTCGGGCAAGTACCGAATGGACCTGTAGGAGGAGAGAATGCCGATGTCCTGAGAGTTATTCAGGCCATGATGGAGAACCAGCAGCAGCAGACTGAACTCCTCAGGCAGGAGTTAGCAGCCCCGAAGGAGCAGAGACCGGGAAACATTTCAGATTTCCGACGGCTGCAACCAGCAATTTTCACAGGAGGAGAGAAGCCATTGGATGCTGAGCAATGGCTGACGGACACCACTGATTTGCTGAATGCAGCCCGTGTCCCGAAGGAGAACCAAGTAGAGGTTGCTAAGATTCAGCTGAAAGACATAGCTCGAACTTGGTGGTTAGCCGAGGAGGCCCGCTTGGAGAAGCCTGTCACTTGGGACACGTTCTCCAAGAGTTTCTACAGCCGATTCTTCCCTGCTACGGCGCAGAAAGATATGGAGGAGCAATTCATCAGACTCCAGCAGTGGAACAAGTCCGTGGATGAGTATGCCGCGGAATTCCTTAGACTCAGCCGCTTTGCTCCTTACATGGTGACGGATGAGGAGAAGCGAGCAAGCAGGTTTCAGCAGGGCCTACAGATGGACATTCAGATGTTCCTAATGCCCCATCATCTGAAGACCTATGCAGAAGTTCTCACCATCGCTCGAGAGGTGGAGCGTGGGTTTGAGAAGAAGCAAGGAGACCAGATGAGGAATCTGGCCATGAAGAGGCCGTTTGTACCAATGGGAAGAGGAGGCCCATACAGAGCAGCGAAGGTTCAGGCCAGGCAACCATTCAGATCAGTTCCTTACCAGATGGTTCGACCAGGTCCTATCTGCAACTTTTGCCAGAAACCAGGGCATTCTCAGCAGAATTGCCGTAGGGCAAATGGATGGTGTCTGGTGTGTGGATCTCGAGATCATTCCATTGAAGCTTGTCCACACAGGAGAATGGGATAGCAAATCAGACCTTGCCAGCACTTCAGGGACCCAATGGACAGAGGGCACTTCCAGGGCCACTTGGGCAGAGGAATCAGGGACCAGTGATGAGGAGAGCTCTTCCCCTTCCTCCACAGCAGATTGTTCGTCCAGTGCAGAGAGGAGCCAGGACTGCAGCAGGGCGTGGTAGAGGTCAGGCTTACAACCTGACAGAAGCAGAGGCTGAGGCTTCTGAGGAGGTGATTACAGGTAACATCAGAGTACATTCACTACCTGTTCTCGCTCTCTTCGATTCAGGTGCATCCCATTGTTATATCTCAGATAAATTTGTGGCTTTACATTCTATACCTGTTAGATCATTAGACCACAAATGGGAGATAAGTACAGGGAATGGGGTAGTTATATCTTCTCAGGCTTGTACTGATTGTCCAGTAGAACTTTGTGATAAGACTTTGGCCATAGATGTAACGCCCGATTCCACGAATACGGGGACGTCACTGCGACGTATATACGTAGGTCAGAAGAAGCCCCCACGTATATACGCTAAGCATAAAAGTACAACAAAGATCAGAGTACCAGACAAAGCGTGGTATCATAAACATATATGCCAACACAAGAAGTATACATACAAAGTTATACAGGATATTAGAAAGTATTACACCATACATGTGTATTACATCATATCCAAGTCCAAAAGAATAATATACAATATGTATACAAAAGCTCACAAGTAGAAAGAAGAACTCGTGAGAAGCGAGAAGTCTGGCACGGGGAAGTAGAGCTAGCAGCTTGGTCCTACGTGGATGGCTCCACTACGTTCCAAGCTTCAGAATCTGAATGTGCAAATCCAAGGAATCAAGACATATAAACAACAAGCAACTACAGCCAATTGGCTAAAGCGATAAAAATAGGGGTTAGAACACAAGTGTGATATATATAAGGACAGATATAGCATAGTCATCTTGAAACAGGAAATCTCAATAAATCTGATTGTAAGCAAGGTGATTGTATACGCTTAGGTTACGGTCCCATGAGACTAGTACATCGAAGGAATAATCCAAACAAGGAAACCCTCATATATATACCTTTGTCTCATGACACAGTATATCCAAGCGTATAAAATCAGAGATGCAAATCATACTATGGTCAAGACAGGAATACTTAACAGTAATAGTCAAGGTCCATGCTACACGCACCATAAGTCAAAATCAGGACTAAGTCAGGAATCAATACCGGTACATATAACGGAAACTGAATCAGGAACATGACATAGAATCATAATAGGCAACGTCTACTATTATTATTATTATTATTATTATTACTCGTCTAACTTATATATCTAGGTATGTGTTTGAGTGTACATCCCACACACATACATCCATATATAAGAAAGTCGAGGGTCGTTATCGGAAGTAGATGGAGAACTGATATCACTGCTTATAGTAGTTCCCATACACCTGGGACCAGTGTTGGAGGCCCAAAGTCCCCCGATTCAGTAATCTGTGTGGGCCCAAAGTCCCACTATTCAGTAATCTGTGTGGGCCCAAAGTCCCACTAATCGGTACCGCCAATATGTCATATTCCCATACTATAAACAAGATATCATTCCGGCATCCATCACTTCCTCCCATACCCAATACAAATTGTAGCTTATTAAGATTATTAGATTTCGGGAATAAGTGGAAATAACATGAAGTAACCCTTACAGATTCAAGAGGTGGCCCCCACCATTGGACGATGTGGCACTTAGTTCCATATATGATAACAAGGCAATATTCCCGTAACTTAATAATCATATGGTCAAATATATCATGCTGGATATGAAATGATAGCATGACAAGTGATGATATGTAACCAGTAACAAATCATGATCAGGGCAAGTCATGGCCCAATAAAAGGTCTAGCATGTCAGGTGATATACACGTGTTAAAAGGAAACCTAAAACTAACAAGTCTAAAGAATAGACAAGTGGCTGATAGTGTGAATGATCAAGTCATACAAGGTGATTGATAATAGTCCGACGATGTAATTAGATATGAAACAGTAGCATGAAAGTGATATACGTGAAATAATGGCATGATAAGGGTGATATATGAAGTAACAAGTCAAGGGTGAGAATATATATACTAACATGTTATGAAGTAAGAACATGAAATAAATACTAGTTATGAAGTGTTTAGCAAGGTTAATACATCACCCAAGTATCAAGGTTAAGACCAGATTTTAGAAAGAATGGGAATCAGCAATTCTGGCCCAAAACAGAATTATCGGTCGACTGGGCTAAAGGGCCGGTCGACCGATCAAAGGCCGTGAGCTCCAGGTTTGGCCGGTCGAGTGCCGGTCGACTGGGGTTATAAAGGGCGGTAGGGTACCGGTCGACTGCCGGTCGACTGGGCAAAGTGCGTGAGCTCCAGGTCTCCTATGCCAGTCGACTGGTTGGTGAACCGGTCGACCGCCTATTCAATTTTGTGCACGATTGTGCACATCGGTCGACTGCCCTCCTTGGGCCGGTCGACCGGAGTTCTGGAATAGGCTGTGGTCTGACTAAAAAAATCCAGATTTTGTGGTGGTTGTTTTAATGACTAAAAATATGATTTTGATGACATGTGTACACAAAATATAGAGGCACGAATATACTAGAAATGAAACAAATCTTGGTGAGTAAAGATACTCACTTCGATCGGTTGTTTGGAACCTTTATGAGTCCCGAAGAGATAGAAATCGACGAAAAGCTCCAACGCGATCCTTGACAATATCGCGGACGATCCTTAAACCAAGTTGCTAGAGATGGAGCTGAACCTAGGGTTTGCTTTGGAAGTAGGGTTTGAATTTGAGAAGAGGAGGGATTTGCAAAGGTGGATTTCTTGGTGGAATGAAGAAAGGAAATAAAATGTAAAGGAATAGGTTTAAATAGGGTTTGGATTTGTAAAGGAGGAGTAATATTGTAATTGAGAGGGGGTTTTGTGTAAAAAGGGAACTCTTGGCCAATCAAATTGTGCCAAAGAGAGGGTGAGGTGTTCTCTCTAGCCAATAGGAATGTGCCATGTGTGGGGTGAGGTGGAGGGTTTGTGTGGTGGAGATGAAATGGAAGTGTGTGGAAATGGTGAGGTGGAAGTGATGAGGTGGCAAAGCTTAGGGATGAAGTAAAGGAATGTGTGGTGGAGAATTAAAGGAAAAGGAAATAGGAAAAGAAAAGAATTGGAAAAGAGAAGATATTTCTCTAACTCCAAAAATGAAAACATTGGAAACACGGATTCCTAGGTTGAAGTCGATCATGCGGGAAAACATTTCAGAAAATACCGAAATCGTCCCGAAATCGAGTATCTCTGAACGACTCACAATTGATACCAAAAATCAATAATATTATACTAAGTATCATAGTGAAATCCGTTTTATAAAATACTGTATAGTTTTAATATTAAAAATCCCGGAACCAGAAAAATACCGACTCCGGAAGAATTTTCATAAAATCATAAAATTCTCAAAAAAGAATGTAGGTAGAAAATATGATTCTAAGAGACTTTGCCTAAAGGACTTTCTTGAAATTCCTAACTGTTTGGAATTTAAAAATACTGGAATCAGTCTGCTACCGACTCCGGCGGAAAATCCATAAATTCGTAAAATCTTCAGAAAAAGTATTTAAGTAAGAAATGTGATTCTAAGAAGAAAAGTCTAAAGGCTCTTCTGGAAATTTTAAGTGGTTTGTGAATTAAAAATCCGGGAAGCGGTCAGCGACATTGGCCGACACCGGTTTTGAAGAAATTCCTTTTATTTCTAGAAAATTCCAAAAATTCACATAAAATCTAATATATTAGAAAACGATATTTAAAATTAAAATCAGTCAATTACGGAAAGTAAATCGAAAAATACGGTCGAAAAACTGAATACGAAAGGAAGTACGTATTCCGGGAACAGGGTATTACAATCTACCCACCTTACAAAAAATTGCGTCCTCGCAATTTCGCTAAGGGGTAAATTGAACACAAAGGGGGTAAGGGTGAAATTAAAGGTCTCGAAAAATCAAAAACAGAGTTAAGGTGAACACAGGAAGAATCAGAATGGACAATCATAGAATGATAAAGGAAATATCTAGAAAGGTAAATACAAGATCGAGGGTAGTAGTTACCATGATATCCTCAATATCCCTGGCCTGGATACTGGTCTCCATATTCAGCTGCATCATCTGATGCCTCTGCTACCATGATGTAACCCTGGCCTCTACCCTGGTCTGCTCTCGGTCTAGCTCCTCTCCGCTGATGACCATACTGCTGGGGTGAAAATGGAGCTCTACGGTCAACAGGTTCTAGGTTCCTCCTAAGTGGCGGGGCTGGAAGAGCTGGTCTAACCGGTACTGGAAGTGCTGGTCGGACTGGTGCCACCTGACCAAACTTGCTGTACTGGCAATCCCTGAGCATATGATTCCCTTTGCCACATGCTAAACATAGCCTCTTGGCCCTTCGACAATCCTTCTTAAAATGCCCGGGTCTGTGGCAATAATTACATACAATCTGTTGGAATGGTATCTGAATCATCGGGTCATGGGTCGCCCTAACTCCATCATCCTCAACTATCAACTCAAAAGGCCTCTTCTTGGCCTGGTTCCTCCTCATCTGATCCCCCTGTGTCTTCTCAAACCCCCGCTCTACTTTCCGAGCGGTAGAGAGAACATTTGCATATGTCTTCAACTCCTGGGGCATCAGGTACATCTGAATCTCCATCCGAAGACCCTTCTGAAACCTGCTCGCTCGCTTCTCTTCGTCCGTCACCATATACGGAGCGAAGCGGCTGAGTCTAAGGAAGTCCGCGGCATATTCGTCCACCGACTTGTTTCCCTGCTTGAGTCCGATGAATTGCTCCTCCATCTCCTCCTGTGCTGTAGCCGGAAAGAAGCGGCTGTAGAAACTCTTGGAGAAAGTAGCCCAAGTGATAGGCCTCTCCAAGCGTGCCTCCTCTGCAAGCCACCAAGTCCGAGCCACGTCCTTCAGCTGGATCTTAGCGACCTCAACTTGACTCTCCTGCGGGACACGGGCTGCGTTCAGCAGGTCAGTCGTGTCCGTCAACCATTGCTCTGCTTCCAATGGTTTCTCACTCCCTGTGAATATAGCAGGCTGAAGTCTTCGGAAGTCTGATACATTCCCCGGCTTCTGTTCCTTCGGGGCTGCTAACTCCTGCCTAAGGAGCTCGGTCTGCTGCTGCTGATTTTCCATCTGCTGCTGCTGGTTTCCCAGCATAGTCTGAATGATTCTCAGCACATCAGCATTCTCTCCGCCTACAGGTCCATTCGGCACCTGCCCGACGTAGTTACGACCCGAGCGTCTCTCCATACCGAACAGATGAAAGGCAACTGGATTTGAAAACAAATAGGAGGAGTTTAGGATACAAAGAAATGAATCAAGGAAGGAATCAAGAAGGACTTAACAACTTTGTATATTGTAGTTGGCATAAGCAAATTACAAGAATTTGCCGCTTGTTTGTACTTTAGGTGTGAGAGCCTAGGCTCTGATACCAACCTGTAACGCCCCGATTCCACGAATACGGGGACGTCACTGCGACGTATATACGTAGGTCAGAAGAAGCCCCCACGTATATACGCTAAGCATAAAAGTACAACAAAGATCAGAGTACCAGACAAAGCGTGGTATCATAAACATATATGCCAACACAAGAAGTATACATACAAAGTTATACAGGATATTAGAAAGTATTACACCATACATGTGTATTACATCATATCCAAGTCCAAAAGAATAATATACAATATGTATACAAAAGCTCACAAGTAGAAAGAAGAACTCGTGAGAAGCGAGAAGTCTGGCACGGGGAAGTAGAGCTAGCAGCTTGGTCCTACGTGGATGGCTCCACTACGTTCCAAGCTTCAGAATCTGAATGTGCAAATCCAAGGAATCAAGACATATAAACAACAAGCAACTACAGCCAATTGGCTAAAGCGATAAAAATAGGGGTTAGAACACAAGTGTGATATATATAAGGACAGATATAGCATAGTCATCTTGAAACAGGAAATCTCAATAAATCTGATTGTAAGCAAGGTGATTGTATACGCTTAGGTTACGGTCCCATGAGACTAGTACATCGAAGGAATAATCCAAACAAGGAAACCCTCATATATATACCTTTGTCTCATGACACAGTATATCCAAGCGTATAAAATCAGAGATGCAAATCATACTATGGTCAAGACAGGAATACTTAACAGTAATAGTCAAGGTCCATGCTACACGCACCATAAGTCAAAATCAGGACTAAGTCAGGAATCAATACCGGTACATATAACGGAAACTGAATCAGGAACATGACATAGAATCATAATAGGC
This sequence comes from Agave tequilana, assembly GCA_038442645.1. NCBI lineage: Eukaryota > Viridiplantae > Streptophyta > Magnoliopsida > Asparagales > Asparagaceae > Agave > Agave tequilana. The sequence continues at coordinate 77,747 of JAVJIF010033337.1, read as the reverse complement.
AACGTCTACTATTATTATTATTATTATTATTATTACTCGTCTAACTTATATATCTAGGTATGTGTTTGAGTGTACATCCCACACACATACATCCATATATAAGAAAGTCGAGGGTCGTTATCGGAAGTAGATGGAGAACTGATATCACTGCTTATAGTAGTTCCCATACACCTGGGACCAGTGTTGGAGGCCCAAAGTCCCCCGATTCAGTAATCTGTGTGGGCCCAAAGTCCCACTATTCAGTAATCTGTGTGGGCCCAAAGTCCCACTAATCGGTACCGCCAATATGTCATATTCCCATACTATAAACAAGATATCATTCCGGCATCCATCACTTCCTCCCATACCCAATACAAATTGTAGCTTATTAAGATTATTAGATTTCGGGAATAAGTGGAAATAACATGAAGTAACCCTTACAGATTCAAGAGGTGGCCCCCACCATTGGACGATGTGGCACTTAGTTCCATATATGATAACAAGGCAATATTCCCGTAACTTAATAATCATATGGTCAAATATATCATGCTGGATATGAAATGATAGCATGACAAGTGATGATATGTAACCAGTAACAAATCATGATCAGGGCAAGTCATGGCCCAATAAAAGGTCTAGCATGTCAGGTGATATACACGTGTTAAAAGGAAACCTAAAACTAACAAGTCTAAAGAATAGACAAGTGGCTGATAGTGTGAATGATCAAGTCATACAAGGTGATTGATAATAGTCCGACGATGTAATTAGATATGAAACAGTAGCATGAAAGTGATATACGTGAAATAATGGCATGATAAGGGTGATATATGAAGTAACAAGTCAAGGGTGAGAATATATATACTAACATGTTATGAAGTAAGAACATGAAATAAATACTAGTTATGAAGTGTTTAGCAAGGTTAATACATCACCCAAGTATCAAGGTTAAGACCAGATTTTAGAAAGAATGGGAATCAGCAATTCTGGCCCAAAACAGAATTATCGGTCGACTGGGCTAAAGGGCCGGTCGACCGATCAAAGGCCGTGAGCTCCAGGTTTGGCCGGTCGAGTGCCGGTCGACTGGGGTTATAAAGGGCGGTAGGGTACCGGTCGACTGCCGGTCGACTGGGCAAAGTGCGTGAGCTCCAGGTCTCCTATGCCAGTCGACTGGTTGGTGAACCGGTCGACCGCCTATTCAATTTTGTGCACGATTGTGCACATCGGTCGACTGCCCTCCTTGGGCCGGTCGACCGGAGTTCTGGAATAGGCTGTGGTCTGACTAAAAAAATCCAGATTTTGTGGTGGTTGTTTTTAATGACTAAAAATATGATTTTGATGACATGTGTACACAAAATATAGAGGCACGAATATACTAGAAATGAAACAAATCTTGGTGAGTAAAGATACTCACTTCGATCGGTTGTTTGGAACCTTTATGAGTCCCGAAGAGATAGAAATCGACGAAAAGCTCCAACGCGATCCTTGACAATATCGCGGACGATCCTTAAACCAAGTTGCTAGAGATGGAGCTGAACCTAGGGTTTGCTTTGGAAGTAGGGTTTGAATTTGAGAAGAGGAGGGATTTGCAAAGGTGGATTTCTTGGTGGAATGAAGAAAGGAAATAAAATGTAAAGGAATAGGTTTAAATAGGGTTTGGATTTGTAAAGGAGGAGTAATATTGTAATTGAGAGGGGGTTTTGTGTAAAAAGGGAACTCTTGGCCAATCAAATTGTGCCAAAGAGAGGGTGAGGTGTTCTCTCTAGCCAATAGGAATGTGCCATGTGTGGGGTGAGGTGGAGGGTTTGTGTGGTGGAGATGAAATGGAAGTGTGTGGAAATGGTGAGGTGGAAGTGATGAGGTGGCAAAGCTTAGGGATGAAGTAAAGGAATGTGTGGTGGAGAATTAAAGAAAAGGAAATAGGAAAAGGAAAAGAATTGGAAAAGAGAAGATATTTCTCTAACTCCAAAAATGAAAACATTGGAAACACGGATTCCTAGGTTGAAGTCGATCATGCGGGAAAACATTTCAGAAAATACCGAAATCGTCCCGAAATCGAGTATCTCTGAACGACTCACAATTGATACCAAAAATCAATAATATTATACTAAGTATCATAGTGAAATCCGTTTTATAAAATACTGTATAGTTTTAATATTAAAAATCCCGGAACCAGAAAAATACCGACTCCGGAAGAATTTTCATAAAATCATAAAATTCTCAAAAAAGAATGTAGGTAGAAAATATGATTCTAAGAGACTTTGCCTAAAGGACTTTCTTGAAATTCCTAACTGTTTGGAATTTAAAAATACTGGAATCAGTCTGCTACCGACTCCGGCGGAAAATCCATAAATTCGTAAAATCTTCAGAAAAAGTATTTAAGTAAGAAATGTGATTCTAAGAAGAAAAGTCTAAAGGCTCTTCTGGAAATTTTAAGTGGTTTGTGAATTAAAAATCCGGGAAGCGGTCAGCGACATTGGCCGACACCGGTTTTGAAGAAATTCCTTTTATTTCTAGAAAATTCCAAAAATTCACATAAAATCTAATATATTAGAAAACGATATTTAAAATTAAAATCAGTCAATTACGGAAAGTAAATCGAAAAATACGGTCGAAAAACTGAATACGAAAGGAAGTACGTATTCCGGGAACAGGGTATTACAATAGATATGCTCGTACTAGACACCAAAGGGTACGACGTAATCTTAGGCATGACCTGGCTCAGTCAGTACTATGCAGTTATTGATTGTAGGGAGAAGAAGATTAATTTCAGAATCCCTCATCAACCGGAGTTCCAATTTAGTGGAGAAGTGAAGTCTACCAAGGGAAAGACTCAGATGACTACTTCGGAGGTTCAGAAGCAGAAGGTACCGGTGTGGGATGAATTCCCAGAAGTGTTTGCTGAGATTTCAGGACTGCCACCGGAGAGGATGATTGAGTTCTCCATTGACACAGTTCCAGGAGCAGCTCCTATATCCAAGGCTCCGTACAGGATGGCACCGACGGAGTTAGAAATTCTGAAGAAGCAGCTGCAGGAGTATTCAGATAAGGGATTGATTCGGCCAAGTACATCACCATGGAGAGCTCCAGTGCTATTGGCAAACAAGAAGGATGGTGGTAAGAGACTTTGTATTGACTATAGGGAGTTGAACAAAGTTACCATCAAGAACAAGTATCCCTTACCCAGGATTGATGATCTGTTTGATCAGCTTCATGGAGCCCGTGTGTTCTCTAAATTAGATTTGCAGTCGGGTTACCATCAGCTGAGAGTGAAGAAGGAGGATATTCTGAAGACTGCATTCAGGACCCGTTATGGCCACTATGAGTTTCTAGTGATGCCTTTCGGAGTCACTAATGCCCCCGCAGTTTTCATGGACTTGATGAACCGAGTGTTCTCGCCCTATCTGGATCAGTTTGTTGTTGTTTTCATAGATGACATCCTGATCTATTCAAAGAACAACAGGGAGCATGCAGAACACTTGAGGATTGTGTTGCAGACTCTACAGCAGGAGCAGCTTCATGCCAAGAGGAGCAAGTGTGATTTCTGGTTGGACAGCATAGCTTTCCTTGGACATATGGTTTCAGCAGAAGGAATTTCAGTTGATCCCAGCAAAGTCCAGGCAGTAAAAGATTGGCCAGTTCCGAGGACGGTGACTGAGATTAAGAGTTTTCTTGGACTAGCCGGATATTACAGACGCTTTGTCCAGGATTTCTCTAGGATTGCAGCTCCGTTGACCCAGCTCACCCGGAAAGGAGTAAGGTACATATGGACAGAGGAGTGTACCGCAGCATTTGAGCAATTGAAGCATAGGCTCATTTCAGCTCCAATCTTGAGGACTCCCTCAGGGAGAGGAGGGATGGTCATATTCAGTGATGCATCGGGAAAAGCCTGGGATGTGTACTTATGCAACATGATCATGTTATCGCATATGCATCTAGGCAACTGAAGCCTCATGAGAGGAATTACCCAACTCATGACTTGGAGTTGGCAGCTGTGATTTTTGCCTTGAAGATTTGGAGGCACTACCTTTTGGGAGATAAAGTGCTGATATACACAGATCACAAGAGCCTCAAGTATATCTTTTCACAGAAAGAGTTGAACGTGAGGCAGAGGCGGTGGTTGGAGCTTATGGCAGACTATGATATTGACTTGCAATATCATCCAGGCAAGGTCAATACAGTTCCAGATGCACTGAGCAGGATGCCAGAGAACAGGGTGCTAGTCCAAATCACTCAGCAGAAGGAGTTGATTCGAGATTTCATCAGATTGGATTTGATGTTGGTGCAAGGAACTGAGAAGGCAGGGCAGCTCATGGCTTTACAGATCCAGTCATCATTGATTGATGAGATCAAGGAAGCTCAGAAGGAGGACCCCAGATTACAGATATTTCGAGCTCAGGTGGAGGCTGGATTGAGGACTGATATCTGTATCCATCCAGATGGTGCTTTGTATTTTGGAAGCAGGCTTTGTGTTCCCCAAGGAGAAGTCAGACAGAAGATTTTGGAGGAAGCGCACAGTTCAGCTTATTCCATACACCCGGGGGGAACCAAGATGTATCAGGACTTGAAGAAACACTTTTGGTGGAATGCCATGAAGAGGGAGATAGCCCAGTTTGTTGCCAAGTGCTTGGTGTGCCAGCAGATAAAGATAGAGCACCAGAGGTCAGCTGGACTTCTACATCCTTTACCGATACCCGAATGGAAGTGGGAACACATCACTATGGATTTTGTCACAGCATTACCTCGCAGCCCCAAGGGTAATAATGCTGTGTGGGTAATCATTGATCGCCTCACCAAGTCAGCTCACTTCATACCATTCAGGGTGGGTCAAACAACAGAAGTTCTGGCAGACAAGTATTTGAAGGAGATAGTTCGTCTGCATGGAGTTCCAGTCAGTATTGTTTCAGACAGAGACACCAGATTCAGATCTCATTTCTGGGAGAGTCTTCAAGAGAGTCTGGGAACTCTTCTGAAGTTCAGTACAGCATATCATCCTCAGACAGACGGGCAATCAGAGAGGACCATCCAGATTCTTGAAGATATGCTTAGAGCCTGCATGATTGAGTTCAAGGGATCATGGGAAGACCATCTTCATCTAGCTGAGTTTTCTTACAACAACAGCTATCAAGCCAGTATTAAGATGGCACCCTTTGAGGCATTGTATGGGAGGAAATGTAGGTCACCAATTTGTTGGGATGAAGTCGGTGAGAGGAGTCTTTTGGGACCTGAGATCCTAATGCAGACAACAGAGAAAGTCAGGATTATCAGAGATCATCTCAGGGCAGCTCAGAGCAGACAGAAGAGTTGGGCAGACACACGGAGGAGGCCATTGGAATTCCAGATTGGAGATCATGTATTCTTGAGGATATCACCTACCAAGGGAGTAATCCGGTTTGGTATTCGTGGAAAGTTGAGCCCGAGATATATTGGCCCATTCGAGATTTTGGAGCGAGTGGGAGATGTGTCTTACAGATTGGCATTGCCGCCTTCTTGGACGGAGTGCACAATGTTTTCCACGTATCTCAGTTGAGGAGGTATGTAAAGGATGATAGCCATATTCTGGATCACTCCGAACTAGAGCTACAGCCAGATTTATCATATCAGGAGCAGCCGATGGCCATATTGGATAGAAGTGTGAAGACACTGAAGAACAAAGCCATTCCATTAGTATTGGTGTCTTGGAACAGGCATGCACCAGGGGAGGCCACTTGGGAACGAGAGGATGTTATCCGAGAGCGTTATCCTCAACTCTTCGCATCTTGATTGGTAAGACTCTTTCCTTCTATTCTTCTAAACTGTTATTTTCCATCTTATCATTCTCTATATCTGTTACCTTTCCTGTTACCTTTCACTTTACGAAATTTCGAGGACGAAATTTTTGTAAGGTGGGTGGATTGTAATACCCCGTTTCCGGAATACGTACTTAGTTGCGTATTCAGCTTTTCGATCGTATTTTTCGATTTACTTCCCGTATTTGACCGATTTCAATTTCAAATATCATTTTCTAAAATATTAGATTTTATGAGAATTTTTGGAATTTTCTAGAATTTAAATGAATTTCTCCAAACCGGTGTCGACCAGTGCCGCTGATCGATTCCCGAATTTTTTTCTTACAAACTGTTTAGAAATTCTAGAAGATTCTTTAGACATTTCTGCCTAGAATAATATTCCTTACTTAAATACTTTTTCTGAAGATTTTACGAATTTATGAAAATTCTTTCGGAGTCGGTAGGTAACTGATTCCGGGATTTTTACCTTTAAAACTATAAAGTATTTCTTCAAACGGATTTCACTATAGGTCTTCATATATTATTATTGATTTTTGGTGAAAATTACGAGTCGTTCCGAGATACTTAAATTTCGGACGATTTCGGTATTTTCCGAAATGTTTTCCCGCATTCTTGACTTGAACCTAGGAATCCGTGTTTCCGATATTTTCATTTTCCAAGACCAAGAAAATATCTTCATTTATCAATTCTTTTCTTTTTCCCTTTTCCCTATTTTCCTTTCCTTCCTTCACAACCACAAGAATTCCATTTTTCCAAATTTCCATTTTCTTCCAAAATTCCATCTCCACACATTCTCACCAACCTCCCTCATTTAATACATCTCTCTCTCTCTCTTTCTCATGGCCGGCCACCATTGGCCAAGGGAGACACCTCATCTTCCCCTTTTTACACAAAACCCCTCTCAAATTCTTTATTTACACCCCCTTTACAAAAATCAAATCCTATATAAACTTTCCTTTACAATTCTTTTCTCTTTTTTCACTTCACCAAGAAAATAGCCTTCACCATTTCCTTCTCCATCTCAAACCCTAACTCCAAACCACCTCAAGGCCTTCATCTCCTTCCTAAGCAACTACAACCCTTGGATTTGGATCGCATCTCACGTCGTCGGAAACATCGCCAAGGACCTAGTTGGTGATATCATCGACAAACGATCCGTTCGAACTCGTATAAGCTTCACATAACCATTCGAAGTGAGTATATCTACTCACCAAGACTAGACAACTTCCTTGTTTACTTGTGTTGATCATTCATGTTCACTTGTGTCATAAAAATCGTATTCTTAGCCCATCAAACAACCATCAGAAAATCTGTTCTGTTACTGTTTTTCCCACGATTAGTCGACTTAACCTAGGGACCAGTCGACTAACCCACCTTAGCTGAACTTAACCCTTTTCTGATTTCACAGTTTTAGTCGACTAAGCCATATTACCAGTCGACTAGACCACCCTAGTCGACTACATTTTTAACCTAGTCGACTAATCTTTCCCTGGATCAGAAAACACCAACTCTCGGTTCCAGTCGACTCATCCAAAATAATAGTCGACTTAGGACCCCTAGTCGACTACCCATTTCCCCATAGTCGACTCCTGTATCCCTGATGTAAATCCCAACTTTCTGTATCACAATTTTAGTCGACTTAGCCCCTCTGTTAGTCGACTTAGGTATCTGTTAGTCGACTACACATCTCACCCTAGTCGACTAACTTTTCCTGAAACAGAAACCCAACTCTCTGTTTCCCAGTTTTAGTCGACTCATCTAGGCTAGTAGTCGACTTAAGACCCCTATTAGTCGACTAACCCTTCCACCTAGTCGACTAATTCTGACTGTTTGACTTAATTATTTCTGTTCTGAACTTGGATCTTATTGATGATACATGTGTGACATATTATCCCTGTTCATGCTTCATAACTGGTATTACATGACATGTCACTTGATGGATCTCACCACTTGTTACTTCATGATTTATTATTATATTCTCGCTCCATAATTTGTTAAATTGTGAATATCACCCCCTATCATGTTATCTTTTAAACCAAGCATGATATACTTGACTTTTGTATAAAATGGACCAACTTACACATGGGTCGGGGGAAATATGCGGATATCGATATGTGTTCGTGTTTACAGTGGCATTAGGTATATTGTACAATCATATTCCGGTCTAACCTGAGGGCCTCCAGGGGACCGAGGGGAGTGCTTGCTCCCTCTTCCTGAATACTGTCATGACAAAGGGCATACATAAGTCCCTCCTGATAGGCCTTGCGGCTGGTTCTTTCATCAAGCAACGGAACACCCTTGACCGTGGTCCCGGGCATGCACGGGACCCACTGTAAACATAGTTCGTCGATACAACCGCTGTTTCCAATAACAACCTTGCTTTACTAGGATATGGATCTATGTGCTCTGGGACGCTGGGTCACATAGCTAGATATCACAGTAAGACAAGTAATAATAATAAGACGTTAACTGTAAATTCATTGTATTAGGATTTTATCTCCTCATGCTTTTCATACTTATTAGTTGATATTCCTTATAACTATTTCATCTTTCCTTATTCATGTCCCTTAGCCACTTGGCTATAGTTTGTTTATTGTTATATGTCTTGATTCCTTGGATTTGCATATTCAGATTCTGAGGCTTGGAACGAAGTGGAGCCATCCACAGAGGACCAGGCTTATTTCAGTGAGCAGGCTGACCAACTCTAGTTCCCTCGTGCCAGACTCTTCCTTTTGACTCACGAATCTTCATCCATTACGTGAGCATCTTGTGTACATGTTTGTATATTGTCTTTTTGGACTTGGATATGATAAATAACACTTGTAAAGTGTATTACTTTATCATAATTTGTATAACTTTGTACTTGTATCTTGTAAGTTGGCATATGAATACACCACGCTTTGTGTTGTACTCTGATTCCTTATTGTACTTTTATGCTTAGCGTATATACGTGGGGGCTTCTTCTGACCTACATATATACGTCGCAGTGACGTCCCCGTATCTGTGGAATCGGGGCGTTACAAGGACCATTTGTGCTGAGTATTTGTATAGGATTGATCCCATACAAAGTCAGAATAATTCCAACCCCATGAATTAAAATTTGAAGATAAGGTTCGCTTGTAGGTCTTCAAAATGTATGGAATTGATTTTGACCTAATCCTAATGGATACACTATCGAAGGACACTGCTCCGAGAGATGGGAAGGATCATGACAGAAATTACACCAAATGGGTGGATAAGATTTAAAGATGAGTGGGTGGGTTGAGTGTTAAAGTTCGGAAAAGAGGTTGGTGGATGGAAAGATGGGTTTGGCCTATAGAATGACTCATAACCATATGAATTTGGGTAGGTCATAATCGGAATTTATATATATATATATATATATATATATATATATATATATATATATATATATATATATATATATATATATATATATATATATATATATTTATATTTATATATGGTGAACCTTTTCTTCTGACTTAGGTGTACTTGAGTCTCTCGACCACACTTATGTACACAATCAATAGCAAATAAGATCACACCAAGAAGTTAAAGTCAAAATCAACCAAGCCTATTCTAGGGTCGACTTAAACCTAGACGACTCTTAACTTTAGATTATCCGTGGGAGGTATATTGCTGAATTGGACCATGAGTTAATCGGCCACATAGGTGACAAGATCGGTGGGAGGTATCTGTCAAAGACAATCCTAATTATGTCACACCACCAACCTTCGAGGTTTCACCTCTCAATCTCCTACCTAGTCACTGATTTGAGAGGAGTCAAATCGAATAACTTCCTCCTTAGTTCAATCTCCTAGTGAGTCTGAGAAGTCCTTAAGGCCAACGTCTATTCAAAATTTAAATTTAAGCTTAGGTTGTGAGTGAGGAGATGTTTGAGGTCAATGGAGGGTAATGACTTTCCCACCTTATCTTTTTTATTGGATTTGCCTTAAATCGTTTTCGTGCAATGTGTGCAAAACAGTAGAATAGTATCACTCAAAGCAATTAAATCACCAGAAGTGTTTCCTAATATAGATGCTATGCAGACTTACCTTGATCTCTAATACTCTTCGACAGTAATTGAAAATTTAAAATAGAAATAGACGAATGCCTAGATGCGAGTCTATTTGGTTTTAATTTTCAATTACGAGTTACTATTATTATTAGAAACAGTGTCCAGATAAGTTACAGTAAAATCCAATAATTGCAGCAGATATTGAACTCAGGTTCAATAACTATAGAAGAAAGCAGAAACTCTAACTCACTAGGATTGTCGCGTTTTCGTAGCAAACGCTGCTTTCTTGAAGCTTCTAGTGTTATGCCTTCTAGGACAGTGGCTATGAAGTACTTATAATCCTTTGCAGATGCTAACTTCCTGTAACTGTCCTTGTACATACAAACAAAGAAGAATAGGTTTGGAAAATAATGTATACCGTTCCCTCCCCAGCAATGGCGTCAAAATTTGATTGTCAAAAAGAATACAGAGAATATGAAAAGTGCACGTGATTGATTTTGACTCTGAATCTTTCATAATTTAAACATATAGCGAGGGCTATACGGGTCAAATCTCAGTGAGAAATGCGATGGAAGAGTTTCGGTATTGTTGTTTTCTTACACCTTCTTCTTTTATTTCGAGAGTTTAAAGAAAGTGAAACATTCTATGGGGCAAGAAAAAATTGGAGTAAAGTATCTTTAATTGAATGAAAAATTACAATGGATTCAATCTGATTACAGAAGAGGGGAGGGTTTGAGTGGATCTCCCTTTGCTTAATGTCAGGTTCTTCGTGTAGTAGTGAAGAGTGAATCTTGTTCTCTTTTGATCAGCTGAACCAAAAACTTAATCCTCGGATCTTCTTCTTGCTCACTGGTGAAGTGTGTGACTTCAATTAACAGCTGACGAAATCTCAAAAAGATTAAAACTTGAACTCAGCAAGTTAGAAAAAGTAAACTCTTTTGTTCTCTTGAAATCTCTAGGCCAAGAATGCTCTCCAAAACCTCAACCTCTTCTCTATAGCTTGCATAGCTATTTATAGGGAGCTCTCAGAGATATAATTGTTCCTACAATCCCTCTATAATAGGAAGTAACACCCATATTACGTGGGTATTAATTGACCCAGTAATGGCTGTCAGTTACAATAGAAATGCAAGTCTCACACTGGATACAAACTTCGTTTTGTTGTTGAGACGCGGAGCTCGCAGATTCATATTGAAGTTGAAATGTGGAGCTCGTAGGCTCACGTGGAAGTTGAAACATGGAGCGAAGTTGAGATGCGAAACTCGTAGGCTCGTGTTGAAGTTGAAACACGGAGCTCACAGGCTCGCGTTGAAGTTGAAACGCGGAGCTCGCAGGCTCGCGTCGAAGTTAAAATACGAATCTCGCAGGCTAACGTTGAATATGAGACGCGGAGCTCGTAGGCTAGCATCGAAGTTGAAATGCGGAGCTCGCAGGCTCGCATTGAAGTTGAGACGTGGAGCTTGCAGGCTTGTGACAAAATTAAAACGCAGAGCTCGCAGGCCCGCATCGAAGTTGAAACTCAGACCTCACAGGCTCGCGTTGACGTTGAGACGCAATGCTACTCAGGCTTGCGTTCATGTTGAAGATGCAAAGCTATTCAGACTCACATTTTGTTGATTGACGCGACTGACGTGTTTAGTGTAGAACAAGACATTCGCATCTATTGTTGTGAAGTCACATTTTGGGTTCAAACACCATTCTTGTGTCTTTATGATGTGTGACTTGAAGTGTGACCTTCGAGTTGATGTGAGATCCACGTGACTTCGTCTTTAGTGATTTAGATAGCCTACAACGTTCACTTGGGAGGGCAAGAGAATTGTAACGAAGTCTATTCCACCGCCACTGAAGCCGACTTAAGAAGAAAAGCCAAAGTTCATATCAATATGCAACCGAGGTGAATTCTTGATGGAGTCCAAGGAGACAAAGCAATGATTTGCTTTGATAGTTAAAAAAAACATTAGCCCAGCAATTGAAGTTTCAGAGAAGATGAAGCCGATGCTGGAAGAATTTCAAAGGATAGTTCATGATGATCTCCCGGACGAATTACCGCCCGTGAGAGATATCCAATACCACCTTGATCTGATCTCCGGAGCGAATCTACCCAACCTCTCACACCACCAAATGATTTCAAATGAGAGTGAAGTTCTAAGGGAGAAGGTCAAAGAACTGATTCAAATGGGGTATATTAGAGAGAGCCTGAGTCTATATGTGGTGTCGGCCCTTTTAACATTAAAGAAGGATGGAAGTTGGGGCATGTGCGTAGACACCTGAGCCGTCAATAAGATCACTATCTGATATCAATTTTTAATACCTCATCTGATGGTATGTCGGATCGATTCGGAGTGTCATGCATATTTTCAAAGATTGATATGAGGAGAGGCTACAACCAAATTTGCATTAGGCCAGGAGATGAGTGGAAGACGGCATTCAACACTCCAGAAGGACTGTACGAATGGACGATCATGCCTTTTGGACTATCCAATGCACCGAGCACTTTCATGATATTGATGAATCAAGTGCTTAAGCCTTTCATTGTTGTCTACTTTGATGACATCCTAATCTATAGTTCAAACAAAGTCGAGCATCTCCAACATTTACGGGACATGTTCACAGTTTTGTAAGCCAATGAGTTACACATCAACCTGAAGAAGTGTAGCTTCATGACTACAAGCTCGATATTCTTGAGTTTTGTTATTAGTTCATGAGGGATCCATGTAGAAGGGGAGAAAATAAGCAATCTGAGATTAGCTCGCACCCAAGAGTGCTACCAAGGTGAGAAGCTGTCACGACCTAGCTACTTTTTATCGGCGTTCCATCCGTAACTTTAGTAGCGTGGTAGCAGCCAAGATAGAATTTTTGAAGAAGGGTGCTTTCGTCTGGACTGATGAAGCCAGAATGGATTTTGAACTTATCAAGAAAAAAACTTAGTAATGCCCCTATCTTAGCCGTTCCAAACTTTGATAAGGTGTTCAAGGTAGAGTGTGATGCTTGCGGAGTGAGCATGGGAGCAGTACTCTTACAGGAAAAGAGACCTATTACCTTTCTCAGTGAAAAGTTAAATGAGGCACGACAAAAATGGTCTACATATAAACATGAGTTATATGCAGTGTACCGCTCAATGAAGTATGAGAGAGCTATCTTATAACTTGTGACTTCGTGCTGTTTTCGGATCATCAATCACTCAAACACTTCAAGAACCAAAAGCACATAAATAAGATGCATGCAAGATGGGCGTCCTACTTTGAGCAATTCAAATTTGTGATCCGTCACAATTCTGGAGTAGATAACAAAGTTTTCGATACATTGAGTCAAAGAGTTTCACTGTTGGTTTTGTTACAACGTGAAATCATTAAGTTTGAATGCTTAAAGGAGTTATATAAAGAGGATGGAGACTTTGCTGATATTTGAGAGAAGTGTACGTCACGACAGTCCGCACAAAATTTTCATATTCTAGACGGATTTCTTCTCAAGAGAAGCTTGTTATGTGTACCAAGGATTTATTGAGGAGAAAATTATCAAGACTTCTATGGGGCGGACTTGCAAGGCACTTTGGGAGAGACAAGACTAAGCAATTTTTGAAGAGATATTATTAGCCCCAACTGGAGAAGGATGTGAAAATAATTGTGAGGAGTTGTCTGATTTGTGAAGTTGCTAAAGGAAAAGCCCAGATACAAGATTATGTACACCTTTGCTCGTCCCCAAAGATAATTGGGAGACTTGAGTATGGATTTCGTTTCTAGGACTTCCTCGCACACAAAAGGAGTGGATTTCATTTTCGTAATAGTTGATTGATTCTCTAAGATGTCGCACTTTATTCCTTACAGAAGGACTTCCGATGCATCACATGTGGTCAAGCTATTCTTCCAAGAGGTTATGAGACTACATGACGTGCAGAGTTCTGTTGTTTCAGATCGAGACAATAAGTTCTTAGTGACGTTTTAGACTGTCTTTGAAGGAGATTTGACACATCATTGAAATACAATGACACGACATATTCTCAAACTGATGGCCAGACAGAAGTTGTCAACCGCAAGGCAATCTATTGAGAAGCATATGTGGAGACAAGTCAAGAGCATGGAATCAAGATTTGCCCCAAGCAGAATTTGCTTACAACAGCTCAATCAACAGCTCAATGGGTATGCCACACTTTTTTGTTGTCTATAGGAAGGTACATCATCATCTACTAGACTTACCCAAGCTACCCATTTGAGAGAAGTTTAGTAGTGCAGCTACCGCCATGATATAACAGATATTAGATGTTCAAGAGGAGGTTCGGTTAAAGTTGAAGAAATCCAAAGCAAGTTATAAGAGCGTAACTGACAAACAAAGGAGAGAAAAGATTTTCGAAGAAGGGGACATGGTAATGAAATACTTGAGAAAAAAAGAATTCCTGTTGTGCCCTACAACAAGTTGAAACCAAAATTTAAGGGCCAATCAAAATTATGAGGAAGATCAATAATAAGCTTACGTTGTAAATCTTCCAAGTAATATGGCAATATCTAAAATATTCAACGTGACAGATCTCCATGAATATTAACTTACTAAGCAACTATATCCAGATAATAACTCGAGGACGAGCTCTTTTAAAGAGGGAGGAACTGCTGAAGGAGATCAAGGTGAGCGGCCGATTTAAGTTAGCTGTCGACAGCTCCTTCACTTATCGATAGGCTTTTACAGAAATTCAGATTTTACAGTCATGTTGACAGTTTTCTTCAAATGTCGACATGTTTTTATAGAAAGTCATAGGGTTACAGACCTATCGAAAGCACTCTTCACCTGTCGACATGCTTGCTACGTATCAGAGTTTCCTAGTTTGTTCGGGAGTTATTTTCTGGGCCCGTTTTGAATTCCAATTTGTTTTATTTCTGTTTTTTTATTTTATTTTAGCTTCCTAGGCAAAGAAGTATTCTTCTTTTATTTGCCTATATAAAGCCATTGTACCTTAGGTTTTTTTTATCATCCAACTTTTATTAATACAATTGAGTTTTTACTTTCAAAATACTCATGGAATCGAGTTTGTTTTCTGTTGGTTCGTGGCTTTGGGTAGCTTGCTCGTGGATTCGAGTGATTATCCTCCTACTTGAAGGCTTCTTCGGGATTAGTCAACGCTAGTATGATATCTATCCCGCATCGCTCGTCTTCTTCACTTCTCCGTCGGCATCACTGAACCACTCTATTATTAGTCATGATTCCTTATAAAACTAGGTCAATTGAGATAATCACCTAGTCATTACATATTAAGTTACATATAATTGTGCGTGAGGCAACAACATTTAAATTACAAATAGAACACTCACTCAGTATCACATTCAAATGCTCAGATTTTATTTCTCCATCATTTATAAAATAAATGAAAAACAATGTAAATATATATTTTTTGATAATCAACATGTCCCCTCGGGCGTTCCCCAGAGGTCATCGGTTCGAAAGCGAACGCCCCGAGGGGGACATATTGATTATCATATATATATATATATATATATATATATATATATATATATATATATATGGAAAACAATATAAATGTTACAATTTAAATCTCCCAGTGAAACTGCAGCTATTGGGCTTCAATGTCTAATCAGCGTGTATGAAAGTGATTCTACACAATAAAGGCCCACACAGGCCCAAGCACTCGCTCGGCCAGGCTTCAAGAGGTGGGCCTCACGTCTCTGCATCTAATACTTGTAGGGGTTGTTTGATTTGCGTAAAAAGTCGTAATTTGTAAATGAGTTACAACTAAATTGCAACTACGAGACTGTTTGGTTAGGGGTGGAAGTGAGAAAGTGAGGAAGTAGCAATAGTTCCCTTTGAAACTTAAAATTGGCTAGCGAGTTTTTCAGTGTTTGGATGTTGTTGGAAAGTGTGGTTTGGAAATGTTATGTCTTCTCTGGTGTCTGGATGGTAATATGAAAGTGAAAGTGAAAAAATTGACCACAAAGTTGACCACAAAATAATATTAAAATAAAAACTAATTAAGAAAAATAAAAATTAGATTGTATTTAGAATGCAAGTGAGATTTATATGATCACAAAATTAACTGTTTTGAGCTACAACTTATTACAAATGAGATTTACATGGCCACAAAATTAACTGTAGCACCCTGAAAATGAAAAAGTAATTGTGAAAAAGGAAAAAGAGAAAAGGAAAATCGATTTTTTCATTTTCCTTTTCCGGTGTTTGGATAGATAAGGAAGTGAGCAATTGTACTTCCTCATTTCCTTACTTCCGCCCATTTCCTTGCAACCAAACAAACCCTACGGTGTTTGTTTGCACCGTAATTCATAAAGACTTTCGCAACCCAACCACCACTGACTTACAACCACTTACAGTTAATGTTGTGGTCATGCAAATTTGCATTATTTTATATATTAATATTAATTTTTTAATATTTAATATTTTTAGTATTTATTTGCAATATTTAAATTTTTTAAATCACCAAATAGTTAATTTTGTGGTCAACTTTTTCACTTACGACTTACACATTACGGCAACCAAATACCGAAAAACACATGACATTTTCTCACTTACAACTTTATATTATTAACTAAACACCGTAAAACTTACATGCATGTAACCATTTATAACTGTAAAAGAATTTATCAATTACGACTTACTGATTACGGCCAATTACAACAACCAAACAGACCCTAGCATCAAAGTTGTACGATATTTGACTATTTTTCGATCTTCCCTTCGTTCCAATTCTCCACTTGAGCCGTAGCATTAGCTTTCCTCAGTTGCAACACATTGAGCTCGGTCGGACTGAAAGGTGGGGGCATCGTGCACGGTTCCGAAGCACGAGGAGCCTTCACCATGGACTCTATCATGGATGTCTTCACCTTCCCCTGAGCTAGGCAAGCCATGGATTCCAAGCACAATTCCACTGCATTTTCGGGAACACGTGACTCGAACCTCAACAGTTTCGCGTATTCACTTATTAAATGAAACATGTAGTCGTACACGTAGTCCATGTTCATCTCTTCTTGAATGAACGTGCTCCCGGCCTTGCCCACAGCTTGTGCCTGTTGAGTTCCAGTCAAAAAGATATAAATCAAGATTTGAACATAGAACTCCTCACAATCTACTCTCGTCATTTTAAGTCAGACCTGCTCCTGATGCGTGTTGCCCCAGTCGACAGCGGCCTTGATCGACCTGCAGGTGTCATTACTGCGGATAGGCAAGTAGTGGTGCCCCGGCATCAGCCCCCTCGACACGAAGTCGTGGAACCGGCTGTCGACAAACAGCGTGGGCGAGTCGCAGGCGAGAATGTACTTCTCGCTCACTGACCATGACCTTCCTTCTACGTAAATCTTGAATCTGGCAACAAGTTGAATCTCAGAAGTTCAAGCAATCTTTGTGACAAGCAATTCTGAACAGTTCACTCTGTGTTCTTACCTATGAGTGCATTGGCTGGCTAGATCTGATGTTTTGAATCCATGCCGGGTTTCTTTGGCCCAATTCTGCATACAAAATGAATGGATCAATGGCCCATAACAAATCTGGCTCAATGTTTTGGTCCCTCCTAATTACTCTGCTGGTTGTAGAGTCCAAGATGAACAATAAATAGATAAATTAAGGGTAAATTCCGTTTCATTCATTCTTTCCTCAAAAAAAAATTTCTTAACTTTCAAAGAATAGAACCCTTAAAATTTCCATGTCAATTTATTATCCGATGGAAAGACAAGGAGAACTGTTTCTTATAGAATTTTAATGTGACTGCATGCTGACTAGGTATAAGCCATAGTATGGAAGAACAAAGTAAAAATGAGTTATCCATTATTAGTGATTTTTAGTATTTGGCAAGTATACGATCACTTTCAGCCATATACGCACCTAATACCGTATAGTATAAGTCCGCATTTTTGGAATTTAAGTATACTTTTGAAAAAAATATAAGATAGTTCAGGAGTGTTTTTCGCAATTTACCTAAAACCATCAAAATAAAAATCCTACAAACCTGAGAATAGAGCCTGGCATTCCAATCTCTATCCTTGCTGACCTTGCACTTCATGAGATCCTTCCTACTTTTGGCCACCCCAGAATTTCCCTTCCAATAAGCATGTGGGTCCCTATCCTTCCACTGTATCCTCTTGTTTCCCTCCTTGATTTCTTTGATTACTGTCACCCATGGCTTTATGTTGATCTCAGGCCTAGACCAACAATTTTCAGCACATTTCAGCAAACAGTGGATGGGGGAGTAAAAGGAGACATTCACTTTACAATCTTGATTTTAGTTTAAAAAAATATTACACCAATTTGCATTTTCATATTAATTTCCTTTGGCATATATTCACAATATACTCTCTAAACAATGCCTTCTGCAACATTAGAAAATATCTTTAAACTTTTGTTTTCTGAATAGTAATTTGTTTTCTTTCTTTTCGCGTCTCTCGATCTCTTTCTCTAAATATAAGAACCTATAGAATTTAATAAAAATAAATTGCAACTTGTATAATCTTCAATTAAACTTTTGCATTTACATAAGAATCACAAATCTTTGACTTACAAAAATTCAAAGATTGATTTCTCAAAACAAAAGAAGAGAAAAATACTTAAAACCTAGCAAATACTTAGTCCCCCCAAAAACCCAAAAACCCACCCCACAGTTAAACACCAATGTGATAAATTATAAAGCAACTAACAAACTGAAAGAATTCAAATTTCATTTCAGAGCAAAGGAACGTACCAACCCCAGAACGACCAGTCCGGGAACACAATATCAACGGTGCTATCATCCTTGCAGTACCGAAACAACGGCGGCGGCGCAACACTCCGGCCCTGGTAGTCCGCGGCCGGAACCACCGGCATGTCCTCGCAGTTGAACATGAGCTCAAAGTCCGGTACCCGCCCCGGGTACAGGTTCAGCAGCTGCAGGATCCCCCAGAGGGTGAACACGTCCCTGGTCTGGTACACCTTGTGGTACTTGTCAAGGTAAGCCCGGCCCTTGACGACGACGAGCCTGAACGCGGCCTCAGGCCTCGATTTCTCAAGGGTTTCCCTCGTGATGCCGGAGAAGGACCACGGGCGGAGGTCCTCGTGGATCCAGCGGAAGTAGGAGGGGCAGGAAGAGGAGGAGGGGGCGGAGGTGGGGGGAGGAGGTGGGGGTGGGATTGGAGGGGAGGAGGCTTTGGTAGAGGTGCAGATGGGTAGGGTTTTTGTGAGGTTTTTGGGGCAGTGCAGGTGGTAGAGGAATGGGGTGGGGCGTTGGAGATTGGCTGAGGAGAAGAATATTGCACTGAAGGGCTGCATCCACAAGGTGAAGAAATTAATACACTACAATAATAATTCACATTAGCGACTAATTTTAAGGTAACAATTATCATAATTTATTGCTCCTACTTAAATAAATGCATATATGTTCTATGGCTGGAGCATTTGCTTCATCGATCTTATGTTGTCAATATATATACACACATATACAGAAATATATATCAGCTGACAGCTGAGAGTCTCTCAACCTGTGGTGACGTGGCACATTATTTGCCACACAAATAAGTTGCGGCCCGCCTACCGAAATAAGTGAAATTACTAATTGGCCCGCGGTAAAAGTTATTTGTCCCACTATTGTTTATTATTATTTCCCCCTATTTCGTTTTTCGCTCGTTGTCATATTTAGGTTTTCCTTTTTCTACCATAAAGTTTTTCCTAAAAATAGTAGTATCCGACTCAGGTTTTTTTTTCTTTTTTTAACTTTGCAGATCTAAATCTCCTTTTCTATTTTAATGTCGACGGCGGAGCAGAATATTCTCTTGCCAATTCAGGTCGTCGTCGTCCCCAATCTTTATCTCTCGATCTAAATATGAATCATATATCATCTGGTTCAACTTCTTCACAATTGAAAATCTTGAAGGGTTGAAATCTTTGAATGCTGATCAAGAGGTTTTTATTTTATCATTTTTGTTATATTTTTTCCCGCAATTTCTTATATGTAAAAAATTTTGTGTAACGTAGATGGAACTGTGACCTAGATTTTGTTTTACAGAACAATAATCACTTTACCAAAGTCTTTTTTTCAGTAACAATTTCATAGTTTTTGTTAATTACGATCTCAGTCTCAGTTATTTTATTTAATATATTAAATTGTAAGAACTGCGACTACGATCGCAGTAAGTATTAAAACAATTTTTTTAGTGGTCAAAGTTATCTTTACAACTGCGACCTTAGTCACAATCCTATATATTATAATTCAGACGTGTGATTTTCAATTAGTTCTTTTTATACACTAAAATTTAAGAACTGTGACTTAAGGTCGCGTTATATATTAATGACAATTAATATCAGTTATTATACACATTTTTTAAAAAAAAACTGGTCATCCTGAGAACTGCGACAACTGCGACTATGGTGGCAGTCTTTTATCCAGAAGTTACAGCTATCTTTACATCTACGACCTTAGCCGCAGTTTTATTTATTATAATTCAGACATGTGATTTTCAATTATTTCTTTTTATTTAGTTCAATAATTTATTTTGTAGGATCTGAATTCACATGGAGAAATATTTGAAAGCTAGTTATTCTTTTAGAACAACAGTTTTCTACAAACGATGAAGCATACAACTTCTACAATTCTTATGATAGATACAAAGGTTTTGGCGTGAAAAGAAAAGGAATAGATAAGTCAAGAAGGCCTCCTCATGAAGTTATTTGCAGAAAACTTTGTTGCAACAAGGAGGGTGTGAAGAAGTTGTGCGGTAAAAGACAAGATGGGCTTACAGTCAACCGTCGAATCGATACTAGAATTGCGTGTCCTACTGGGATGCATGTTAAATTTGAAAAGAAAAAAGACTGCGACCCTGGTCGCAACAGTCTTTAATAAACTGTAAAACACACCGACTAAGGTCGCACTGTTATATTATACTACGACAGTGGTCGCAATTTTCTAATTAAATCAAATAATTAATCAATGAGATCCTTTGTTTCATCATACTGCGACCAGGGTCGCAGTGTCCTATTAAGCTAATTTAGTAGAATATAAAACACTGCGACTAAGATCGCACTGTTATATTACACTGCGATAGAGGACACAATTTTCTAATTAACCCAAATAATTTATCATGAATTGACCTTTGTATCATCATATTGCGACTAGATTCGCAGTATCCTATTAGGCTAACTTAGTAGAAAAGACTACGACCAGACCCCAAAAAAGAGAAAACGATAGGCAACATTGCGACATCAGTCGCAGAGTTTTAAAAAAAATAATCTTAAAAACCAAACGGACTTTAAAATTATTTTTAAAAAAATATTTTTTAAAGACTATGACCAAGGTTGCAAAAACCTAAGAAGCTAATATATATAATTGCGACCCAAATCGACAAAAAAGGGAATGAAAAAAATCACGGTGACCTTGGTCGCTATGTTAAAAAATTAAAAATTTAAAAAAATAAATCTCTAATAAGATCGTTAATTCCTATTTTCTTTTCATCTTAAACTGTGACTTGGATTAAACTTTCAGTGTAAAAAATTAAAAAATACTGTTTTAAATGGCATAAATATACTTAATTTTGATTCTTACTACTTTAAATCAAAAAAAAAGCGACTCGTTCGCTCTTATTTGGGACCATGGTCGCAAGCTTTAAAAAAATTTAAATAATTTATTTTTAAAAACCAAAATTCATGAAATATTTATGAAAAAACAAAATTTTCCCGGAAAAAATCAGTTCATCATACACTTTTAATTGAAGTTAAATTAAAATAGGGAATTTTCTGTAAAAAAACAAAAAAAATGGAAATCAAAACTAAAAAAAATATAACTATTAAGGGTTACAGAACCTCAAAAAAATATTTTTTCTAGCTTTCCCCTTTATCATTTTCCGCGGATGATTTCTTGGGCACCATCTTGATCAGATCTTTTTTTTAAAAAAAATAAATTTTTGAACGACAATGATCAAAAAAATTTAGGAAACAATAACACTAAATTTTTCGGATTGATGAACTAAAAATTTCAGATCAGTAATTTTTTTTTGAAAGAAAAGTTTTTACATACATTAAAAAGTTGTGAGAGAGGATATTTTCGTCAAAGCACTTGTTGAAGTGACTGATGTCTTATTCGGGCGGGGCATTTTTGATTCCTCATATGTGTGTGTATGAGGAATCTTAACTCAGCCGCCAGCTGAGAGAGACTCTCTCAGCTGGTACAACGTGACTGAATTTTAACCACAATTTTAAGTGCTAGTACCCTGATCACAGTTTTATATAAGGATTGTGATTAAGTCGCAGTATTTTTATGAGAATTGCTGTTATGGTCGCTGTCTTTTTTAAGGACTGCGACCAAAGTCGCAGTCTTTTTCTCATGGTTGCAGTCTTAATTACACTGAAAATATATGATTTTTTAAGACTGCGACCATGTTACAGTGGACTTTGATCATGTTGCAGTAAGTTTCGACCATTTTGAAGTGACAGCTAAGAGAGTCTCTCCCAGCGGGCGGCTGAGGTACATCTCTTTCTCTCTCTCTATGTGTATGCGCGCGCGCAGTGGCAGTCATATATTTGTTCTTATAAAATAAAGGAAAAAAAATGAATATGACTATTGTGGCTGTGTAGAAAGAATGTCATAATATAATAAGTTTTGCCACTCCAAATTAAAAGATAGTCATTAGTTGCCCCTAATCGGCATTTTGTTGTAGTGACATGTAGGAATCAATACCGAAACGGAAATGCAAATATTTTCTTTTTTATTTTTAACTTTTATGATCTCTCATAAATACAGGAGGAAATTATATGTTTCAGACTATCTTGAGCATTGCTGATGCTTGATTGCTAGATTATTTATAATAATAGGTCGCGAGCAGATAAGGTAATTGTTTTAATATAGTAGGTCGCTACCATCATATAGTGTATAACTTGCTAGTTTCAAAGTCAATTACCAACTTGAAACTTAATTAATTACATCATGGATTCCATATCTTGATCATGATCAATTTAATTTATATAATCGTAATTGAAACTCCAAACTCCGAAGTTCATGTTACTGGAAGGACTGCTTAGTAAGAACCAAAAAATAATAATAATAACATGAGTTTACAAGTTATTCATTAGTTTGCAGAATCTTAAAACCACCTCCTTTCTCCACCTACATTTTTCGAGTCCGGATCGCCTGTACTCATAAAACTTGTGTATGTATAACGTCCTCCTATCGTATATGCACGATAATTCATAATATGTCTACTGAAAATTTACAAAATTGAGCTAGACTACTTTTGGAAGTATCAAGAATACATTAACTTTCACTTTGTTTTGATTGATACACTACTGGATATCAAGATTCAAATCATTGAATGTAATATACTGCCCATAAACTAGATAGAAGCAAATTTTCAAACATTTTGTTTACGGCTTGCCAGTTCATCAAAGTGGTCTCAAATTAAGCAGTTTTATGTCTGAAAAAAGAGTTTTTTTTTCCACTTTATGCATAGGTAAATCATGGCGAATATATTTGAAAATTTATTTTTAGCTAGTCAATGAGTAGTGGTCACACCCAGTGATTTAGATCTTAAATTCGAGTGGTGTATCAATCAAAACATAGTGATAATATCCACATTCTTGATACTTCTGAAAATAGTCTAGCTCAACTATATACGTGTGTGTGTGTTTGAATATATATATATAATATATATATATATATATATATATATATATATATATATATATATATATATAGAGAGAGAGAGAGAGAGAGAGAGAGAGAGAGACTCATGTCATTACGGAAGGATTTGAGGCTGAATCCTTATCACTCAAATACAACCTTGCGACATCCGAATGCAAGATTCACTCTGTTGAAGTTGATCTACATCATTTCAAGTGACTAAAAATCAAAACCATATATTTTGAATACTTTTTTTTTCCCTATTCATCAAGTAAACATAAAATGGACGACCGAAATAGTGAGCTAGTTAGTTTAACGGTGTAAAATATTTGAAATCTATTGAAAAATGGCGTGTGAGAGTTTTTAAGTGTATAGATCGTGATGAATAGTCGGATCGAGAATTTGCATGTCTAAAATTATAGATTAAGTAATATATTATTTTTGACTGTCTATTTTGCGCCTACTTAATGAATGAGTTAAAAATATTCAAAATATATGATCTTTTTATTTTTAATTACCTGAATAATGTAGATGAAACTTTAACTTAATGAATCTTACATTCGGGTATCGTAGGGGTGTATTTGAGTGGAAAGGCTAGAATCTTTCCGGAATTCTCTCTGTGTGTATGTGAGTGAGCGCGCGCATAATAACCGTGTCATTATCTTTACGTGACTTTTTGCACTGGGAGAAATTTCCATTTTTGAAAAAAGAAAGACAACTTTGACAAGTTTTCTTGATAAAGACTTTTAATCAAAACAAAGTTTTGCCAAAGACACTCCTAATCTGTCTTCAATCTAATGAGGCTGGCTCTAAGCTCTTTCTTGTCAAAAGGGCTGTGCATGTCTGTTGCATAGAAGTGATTTTCTTTTTTTTAAAAAAAAAGAAAGGGGGAGAGAGAGAGAGAAGGCATGTCTTCTTTCTTTTACTAAGCTCTAAGTGCAATAACTCCCATGAGAGGCCATAACATAAAAGAAAAAGAAAAACTCTAGCTAGCTCTAACTTTCTTCAAAGAAAAGATATTCTTCAGAGAATAACAACTCACAGAGGTGTTGACCCAGCGAGTTGAAAAGATCACGCCGCCGATGAGAAGAAGGAAGAAGAAGATGACCGCTTTCAACGACGAAGGGACCGCAGCGGCTGTGCTCTTCGTCGACCCCCACCAGATGCTGCAGTTCTCCATTTCAAACTACTGCTGATCCTCAACTGTCAAGAAGAACACAAACGGCAAGAGAGGGAACTCAAAGAAAGTTGACAAAACATGTGACCTGTGATTAATTGATAACTGATACTGGAGAATCGAAAGTTCAAAAAAATCGAAAAATTCTACCTCTCCTCTCAAAAGCCCCACAGTTTGTTTGTGATGATCCCTCTGGGTTCTTATATACAATACAATTCTTCTGAAGTCTCTGTTTTGTCAGTAAAATTGGAAACAAGTGAATGACAAGGATCACATTCGAAGAATAGTTCTCCGTTTACATTGTACATAAAATATAGAGAAACAACAAAAGGAATTTGATGCATGTGTGAGCCACACATGAACTGAACCCAAACAAAAAGGCGACTTCCATTCGTTTGTGGAATTCTAATCTGTGGAAGTATCACATCTAATTTCTTTATTCCACAGTTACAGGCCCTACGTTCACACGATTTTAGTGGTATTTTACCAAACTTTTTAGCACGTGCAAATGCACGTAAAATTGAAATGAATGAACGTTCAGACATTCGAGAAAGCTTAGAATTGTGAAAAGATAAATATATTAAATGAATATACGATGGAAATTGCATTCAGTTCAATTTTTTGATGACATTCTCTAAAAATATTTCTTTATAGATAAACTTCGAGTCCTCAATATTCAACTGACTGTTTATGTTTAATCTTCATAGACTTGCTGCACTTGTACGAAGGTGACGACGTGACGTCCAACTGCTGTTGGTTATTGTTGCACCCAATAAAATATTTAGTTTATTTTTATCACATGACATGGTGTATGTGGGACCAAATAGAACCAAGCGTACGGTCCTAGTCCAAATCTTTTAGGACCTTAAGTTGCGACCCAGCCCCGACTCTGGACCTTAATATAACAAGTCCTTACTCAGGGTATGCCGGTTTCGAGCTGCCCTGGTATTTATTTCTCTAATAAGCATGGTATTTGTTAGCCTAAAATTTCAAGACCACGTCCTCCAAAATCAAGATTTTATCTCTACTTATTTTATATATAAAAAAAATACATGATCAAGTTTGGTGTTTAATTATTAACGTACTGTTGAAGATCTACATTTCAAATAACAAGTCAAATGTTCAAATAGTTTTTTAATATATTAAAAGGAAAATTGAAATCTTGCTTAAATTCACAAAAAAAAAAACCATGAACTTTTAGCCGAAGGCCGCCGGGTGGGGTGCTGGAATTGTTTTCTTCTTTAAATTTGTTACTGAAAATTGAGAGGTAATTTCGTCATTAAATTGTTATGTGTAAATGATCGTTTTCTTAAACTCGAGTTGAGGACTGATATTTTTTTGAGAATTTGAAGAAAACTCCATAATAGTGTTTTGCATTTTTTAAAATTCGTGATATTTTTTTCAAAGTACCTGAAGGTTCACGGTTTTTTTTTTTTTTTTTTTTAATTTTAGACAATGAATCTATTTAAACCTTGGGGCATGATATTTAAAACAGGCTTTAAAATGGATTATGAAGGCCTGATAGGGCCTCATGGCAGGCCCAATACCAACCCCAAAAGGTTTAAGGCCTAATTAACCAAAAACGCTCAATTCTCGTTGGTCGAAACCTGTTGCCGTGGATCGCAAGTACCCGTAAATCTAAGCCGTTGATCCTTTCTCAATCCAACGGGCCAAAACTCCACTGTAATCCCAACTCTCATTTTCCTATATAAAAACACCTGTCCCTCTCTATCCGCCACCATCCAAAATACAAAATTCCCACTCAAAATCTCTCAAATTTCCCCCCAATCTCAAAAGCTTCCATCGATCCATGGAGTCATCCCAACCGAAGAAGGGCGCCGGCGGCCGGAAGGGTGGCGGCCCAAAGAAGAAGTCCGTATCTCGCTCGGTCAAGGCCGGTCTCCAGTTCCCTGTTAGCCGTATCGGCCGGTACCTCAAGAAGGGCCGATACGCCCAGCGTGTCGGCAGCGGTGCCCCCGTCTACCTCGCCGCCGTCCTCGAATACCTCGCAGCTGAAGTCGGTTTGCTCGCTGCTCACTTAAACCGTGGAAAGCCCACTTTTTTTACTTAAATTTTCTGATTTTGGGGGAGTTTGTTTAGGTTTTGGAGCTGGCGGGGAACGCGGCACGTGACAACAAGAAGTCGAGGATCATCCCCAGGCACGTGCTACTGGCGGTGAGGAACGACGAGGAGCTAGGGAGGCTGCTCGCTGGGGTGACGATCGCTCACGGCGGTGTTCTCCCCAACATTAATTCCGTGCTGCTGCCGAAGAAGGTGAAGGAGGGGAGCACCAAGGAGCCCAAATCGCCGGTGAAGTCGCCGAAGAAAGCTTAGGATTTCATAATTTCCGGTGTTTTTTTAAAAAAAAATGAAATTTAGGGGATATTTTCAGATCTAGGATTATGCTTTGTATGTAAAATGCAAGTATGAGGCGGAAACGGATTTTGACATGGGCCACACGATATCTTTGTAACGTGGGCCATTTTCGTGAAAAGAAGCAGTTCTATTTCCACACATTTTTTGTTGACATGCAAAGATTTCTATTCATGCAATTTGCTGTTTTGATATAATTAAGGAAAAGAAAAAAAATAGTGAATTTCAATTTCACAAATAAACAAGCACTGAATATTACAAGGATACATCGCAACTAAAGAATATATTTTAATGTCGGCACTTTTGGAGATCCGCCCTTTTCTTTTCTTTTTTGTTGTCAATGTTGCTTGTGCACCTCAGGCTGTACGAATGGGAGAATTCCATTGTCCTTCAGCTCCATTTAAGTCCAAACGAGTTATGGAAAAAGATACATTCTTTTGACATCAGATTAGTATATAACAGCGGAATTAAACTGCTCTGCTGGAGCAGCATAATTCTCTGTTATAAAAATCCATTTTAGTCCCATTTCGATGGCATCTTCAAACATCAGTTGCTGTATGCAATAAAGCTTCATCTTCCTGGAATGGCACAAGTGAGCATATCTTCCCCATGAAAAGCTCTAATTTTGACCAATAAATATCCTTCCTTTTTCCCTTTTATGTGATAAAGGCTTATCTTTTTCCTGGCTCTATGTTTTCAGCAAAAGGTGGTGCTAAAAATTCTGGCAATGAATGATGAGAAGACTAAACAGAAAGCCATAGGGGCTGCAGCTGATGTTTACGGTAATAAAAACTTGTCTTTTATCTTGTTTTTCTTCCTTCAATCTTCCAGTTTTGAGAACAAAAAATAGGTACAGCAAAGATATAGCTGTCAACTTGGTACAGCGCCAGCAAAGCTTGCAAAATTTGTTCTTTTGATTGATTCTCATTGTAATAATCCATCCCTTGTGATGGTGAATTATTGTGATTTGACATTTTGATGGCTTTTATCTTGGATTTAATTTCTTGTTTTTATTTTCTTTTTTTTCCTACCAGGCATTGATTCCATTGCTGCTGATCTCAAGGAGCAGAAGCTGACCGTCATTGGCGAGATGGACGCAGTTGCAGTTGCAAAGAAGCTGAAGAAACTCGGAAAGATTGATATACTAACAGTCGGACCAGCAAAAGAAGAGAAGAAAGAAGAAAAGAAAGAGGAGAAGGAAGAGAAAAAAGAGGAGCAGAAAGAGGAAAAGAAGGAAGAAAAGAAGTAAGAACAACATTATATTTATACTAAATAGTCATAAACTAGAGGCTAAAATTGTAGCTAAAGGCCTGTTTGTTTCGTTGTAAAACGTCGCAAGTCGTAAGTCGTAAAATGAGAATGGAAAAAGTGAACTGTAGCAGAGAAAATATATTGTATTTTACGGTGTTTGGTTGATAAAGTGAAGTGTAAATGGAAAAGTATATTGTGTTTTACGGTATTTTGTTGATAAAGTAAAAGTTTAAATGGTAAAATATATTGTGTTTTACGGTGTTTGGTTGGTAATGTAAAAGTGTAAGTGGAAAGTTGACCACAAAATTAACTGTAGCAGTGATTTAAATATTATAAATATTATTAAATTAAATCTACTATTGCAAATTAAATTGCATTAATAAATTTGATATAAAATATAATAATCTTAATATTTTATTTATAACAATAATATTAATAAAATATTAGTATAAATAGAAAAATATCAGTAAATAATATAAAATTTTAAGAAAATCTAAAGAACATTAATAAATTTTAAGAATACTAATAAAATATAAATATTAAAAAATCTTAAAAAAATAATAAAATATAGCTATAATATTATAATATTAAAAATATTTGAAAATTATTATAATATAAATTAATTATAATATTATTGTAATATTATAGAAATATAAAATTAACAAAGTATAATATAATTATAATATAATAATAAATTATCATCATAGTATTATTATACTGAATTATTACTACAATATTAACATAATAAAATATTAATATAATAATAAAATATATTATGATATTAATAAAATAATTTTTATATTAAAAAATAAATAACTAAATATATAGTAATTTTATATTAAAGTATAATATTGTTATATTAATAAAATATTAACTCTAAATAAAATAATAAAAATGGAATAAGTATTAATAAAATAATAAAGTATTAAATAAAATATTAAATAAAAATATTAAATTAAAATAGTAAAATATTAAATATTAAAACAATATTAAAAACAATAAAAAATTAAAGATTAAAAATATAAAATAATTAAGTAATTAAATAAGAAATTGAACACTATTTAAAATATTTAATATTTAATAATATTAAATTATATATTGATTATCAAGTAACTGTTTTGAACTGTAAGTATACTAAAGTGAGAGTTACATGACCACAAAATTAACTGTAGCATCTGCAAGTGAGAAAATATGAGTGTAAAAGTGAGATTTACGTGACCACAAATTTAACTTTAACAACTACATACATTTTGCAACTTGTTTTTCAGCGAAACAAACAACAGAAAATGAAAAAGAAATTTTACGACTTGCGTTTTGCGGCGAAACAAACACGCCGTAAGAACAAGGAGTTGAAATATTTAAGAGTTCATGTCCAACATCTTTCTGTATATTTCCTATTTGAAAACAAAGGGAAAGGGTTGTTGAATGAGATTAGTTTGATTAAATGAACATTTAAATATGTCATTATCAGATCCTAGCAGATCCAACTCATTCACCTAAATTCCAAGAATCTAATCTTTAAATATGTCAAAAGCTCGTTGGCTATGTACGGCAAAAGCTTCATGGGGCCAGTGACACACTGATCTTGAAAAGATCGATCAACCTATGTGACATGGTTTAGATTTGATATTTCATCAGCTGTGTCAATTTTTTGTGCTATATTTTCCCTCTTCTTTGTAAGCAAGTCAGCTTTGGCAGAACAAACAAGACCCAAACACAGGTATAAACTGATGAAAGATGACGCAAATTGGAAAACCCACTTGATGTTTAAGTAATGTTCTTGCTAGATTTTGATTGTGGAATGCAATCTATATAGAATAACGTTGGTCTGCCGCTTACCCGAGATCTCTACATCGATGAAGGCCAATCTGAGTGGAAGTGGTGGAAGAGTGCCTCAACCTGCACAAGAGAAGTGTTGGAATTGAAGAATATAAAGGTGAATCTTCGAGTTGAATTATGGCGAGATCCGTTGATCGAATCAACCGGATGATGGTTGGAGTGTGTTCTCCTTCCATTTGTGATGAACGTGGTATATTCACATGTTCAATTCTGACTTCGAATGAATGAGATATTCAAGTCTCAAGTTTGCCTAATTCAAAGCCAAATGAGACTAAAGTTAGCTACAAGCATTTAGTCCCACATTGGCCATGGGATGGAAGCCTATGGTGTATAAATAGAAAAAATTGAGAACAAAGGGCGTGCCCTTTGGGTACTTGGAGTTTTCGCGCGCGAAAAGGAGGGAGTTATGCTCGCACTTGCGTGCGCGCGCCCTACTTGGACTGGTTCTTTTTGAATCGAGTCTCAGGGTATGGGCCGAACAGATCCGCTCCACTCCACTACCCAATCCGCTCCAGCCCGCCAACGGGCGTCCGCGCGAACCGACCCGCTCCGCTCCGCGTCAGTTGGACTGCCAACAGTTGCGACTGTTGGGCTGCCAACAGACACGACTGCTGGGTCGAAAGGGTGCGACCTTTGGTTTGGGTTCGAACCTGTTGGGCACTCCTGGAAGGCTATATAAAGGGCTCCAGATTCTCAATTGAAAACACACAAACACCAATCTTCTCTTCTCTCTCTGAATTCTGAATTGCAAATTAAGTTTTGCATCCTGAATTGCAAAGTAGAGTTCTGAAGTGAAGTGACTTCCAAAAGGGAGTTCTGAAGTGACTTCCAACCTGAAGTGGGAATCCGCGATTTCCAGCGTAAAGTGGGAATCCGAAGCGACTTCCTAAAGGAGATTCTGCCAAGTTCTTCAACCTTCCTACATCCTTAACAGTGGGTGTTCCTCCAAAAGAGTAAGACAAATATTCATTTGAAATTTGTCATTATACCGCTGCTTTGCTAATCCTGTGTAGGTATTGGTTGACTACGGTTCGACCGTACGGTGATTTGGTAGTGCTATCCAAATACCGTGAAGAAGTGTTGTATCTTGGGAGACCAG
This sequence comes from Agave tequilana, assembly GCA_038442645.1. NCBI lineage: Eukaryota > Viridiplantae > Streptophyta > Magnoliopsida > Asparagales > Asparagaceae > Agave > Agave tequilana. The sequence continues at coordinate 46,637 of JAVJIF010033337.1, read as the reverse complement.
CGTCCATTATCCCGTTAGCACCGGTTGGGGGACGTAATTGTCTTAAGGAGATTCGCTCTAAGCGTACCTCACTTCAAATACTGTATAAGTGGATTAAGTCCTTTATACAGGGGATATACTTTACAGTATATCGAGATTGACTTAGATTCAGTCTAAAGTGATACTGTATAAGTGGATTAAGTCCTTTATACAGGGGATATACTTTACAGTATATCGAGACTGACTTGAATTCAGTCTAATTGGTGCTTAAACCAAGGAAGGAAATTGAAAGGTGGTTCTTAAATTAAGGAACGTTCTATTGAACGGAAAACCTCCCACCTGATATTTGCCGACCTGGCCAATTAGATTGTTGATATCTCAGTGATCTTGATTAGTTGTCAGATTGATTCTTGTTAAGCAGGATACGCAACAAAAAGCATGTCAACAACATTCATATAATTGATAATGGATAAGCTGCACAAATGAATCCATTTTAGTGCAATAATATCACAAAATGACTTCCAAGTTATAGTAAATGGAGTGGCCATCTGCAATCAATTCAGTTGCTTGCAGAATACTACTATGAATGAATCCAAAGCATGTCAGCATCAACTGAATGGCTAGTGCAACACAGATATTGAAGTAGCATCGCAAAAAGGGACCCGAAGCCGTTTATTGGTGCAAATTCATGAAGTGATCAAGCCTTTTTTGACTACAAGAACTGTTGGAAGGAGAGAGAATATTAAAGGAGGTGATGTGCTGTCGAAGATCGCCGAGGAAGTCGACGACAAAAAGCCGAAGAGACAGGCCGAAGAGACAGCAGAGAAACCAGCAGAAAACAGCAGCAGCAGAAGGTCGGTCGACGGGACCGGTCGACCGACGTGCACAACGTGCACAAGGGTCGGGCGGTCGACCGGTCCGGTCGACCGCTCTAGAGAAGCCAGCTACGGGAAGAATCGGTCGACCGTTCCGGTCGACCGACAGGGAGCACCAAACTTACGGGCAGAATCGGTCGACCGTCCCGGTCGACCGACCTGGAGAGATTAAGTCTCTCAGTGTGTATCGGTCGACCGGTCCGGTCGACCGATCGTCGGGTTTGGGCAAAAATCTGCTGCTCCGCAAATTGCGGAGCAGCGGGTATAAATAGATTTTTGGGCTGTTCTAGGGTTTCTAACCTGCGAAATAGAAAGGCTTAGGGCTCTCTTGTACTGAAAGAGGCAAAAGCCATTGTAATCATCTTCCCTAATACAAAATCTCCACATTGATTGCCCCGAGGACGTAGGCACGTTGGCCGAACCTCGTTAGATCTTGTTTTTGCGATTGTTTGTTCTTCGTGGCTTGATTTCATTGTTCTTTGTGATTGAGATCGATTGGATCCTCTATTGGTTGTTGTCTCCCGCGCGCAACAAGTGGTATCAGAGCATCCAGGTTGCTCTTTGGGATTTCTGTAGATCCGGAGGCCTCGAGATCGGATCCGGTGGAGATCGTGTGTCGATCTCGGATCTGAGGTATTGGGTGTTCGAGGGATCGTGTGTCGATCTCCGGAGGACTCAAGGAGGGTTTTTTGGATCGGTGGTGAAATAGATCTGGTGAGAAACTCGAGCTAGGGTTTCACGGGAGAGGTAAAAATCACATTTTTATCTCGGTAATAGATCTATTTTTCAAGTTATTTGATCTTCCGCATAGTTAGAGGGTCAAGGAAAGAATCTCAATGGCAGAGGAAGTTGCATCTGTTAGAACAATGAATACTCACCCTAGAATCGAAGTTGTTAAGTTCAATGGCACTAACAATTTTGGGATGTGGAGGTGTGAGGTGATGGATGCGTTGAACACATCTAATCTGGAGGATACGCTCCTATTGGAGAGGAAGAAGAACACTACTACCGAGGAGGAATGGGCAAAGATGAATAGGTCGGCATGTGGCTTGATTCGTTCATGCTTGACACAAGACATCAAATACCTTGTGCAACATGAGACGAGTGCAAAGAATCTGTGGGAAACCCTAGAGAAGAAGTACTTGACCAAAAGTGTGGAGTTAAGATTACAGCTTAAGAGTAAGCTGTATAGCTTCAGAATGAAGAAGGGATGCACAGTAAATGAGCACATAAACCGATACACAAAGCTCCTTATGGACCTGATAAACGTGGATGTCGTGGTAGGAGAGGAAGACAAGGCAGTCATTCTCCTGAATTCACTCCCACGGAGGAGTATGAGACATTTACTATGACGTTTATCAATGGTAGGCAGACATTGGACTACCATGAGGTGTCTTCTGCATTGATGAGTTATGAAACAAGGAAGAAGGAAAGACAGTCTTCTCAGTCAAGCTCAGTGGCAGAGGCGTTGGAAGTAAGGGGCAGAAATTCATCAAGAAAGAGCAGAGAGATTGGAGGAAGATCGAAATCCAGGCCAGGGTTCAAGGACCTCAAAAGAAATCAGTGCATTTTCTGTAGAGAAATTGGGCACTGGAAGGTAGATTGCCCAAAGTTCAAGGGGAAGAAGAAGGAGTCGAATGCTGAAGCAAATCTATCAAAGGTGACGAAGACTCAGAGGAGTAGTTCACAGACAGATGGAGCAGATTCGGACTCGTCGGGATTCTCTTTTTCAGTCAGTTCTCCCATTGTTGGAAACTCATGCAAAGATGAGTGGATTCTGGATTCAGGTACAACATACCATGCATGCCCTAATAGGGGCTGGTTCACCAGTTTTGAGAAGCTGGAAGGTTGCTCGGTTGTGATGGGTGATGATCACTCATGTAGCATGGAGGGTGTTGTACAATCCCAATCAGAATGTTTGATGGGACAGTAAGGGAGTTGACAGGTGTGAGGTATGTACCTCAGATGAAGAGAAATTTAATCTCCTTGGGAACTTTGGAAGCATCGGGCATGATGATATCGGTTCGAGATGGCGATCTCAGGATGATCAAGGGCTCGATGGTTGTGATGAAGGGCGTCCGCCGAGAAAATCTATACTACTTGAAGGGTAGTACGAATACAGATCAGGTGGAGACTTCGAGTACAACAGATGAGGTTGGCCTGGGGATCTGGCAGGAAAAAGCGGACAAGAAGAAGAATCTTTGCGAGCTCCTGCAAAGATGGAATCAGTAGAAGGTGCTGCTACCTGCAAGTCAGAAGGTGGACACAGGGTTCTGGACAAGAAGAAGGTGAGTTTCAGCACCAGTTCTCACCACTATGAAGGTCTTCTTGATCGTGTTCACGTGAGTGTATGGGGACCTGCTAAGACGGCATCGCTTGGAGGTCACAGGTACTTTGTCTTGGTTATTGATTGTTCATCTAGGCAAGTTTGGATATATCCTATAAGACAAAGGGGTGAAGCCCTAGATGTGTTGAGGAAGTGGAGCGGAAAAATGGAGAGGCAGATAGGTAGGAGGATAAAGGAGCTTCATATTGGCAATGTTGGAAAAGACATTGACAATTCCTACAGTTTGGCCAGAACACAGGAATTGCTACACACTTCTCAACAGGTATAGATGAGTTGGCTAAGGATGTGGTCCGTCCCTTGCTGGAGGAGGTTCGGAAACTATTGTCTAATGCAGGATTGGACAAGTCGCTTTGGGCTGAGGCGATAGAGTATACTAGCCATCTCAAGAATCAAAAGACTGCGATAGGAGATAAAGCTCCATTGGAACATTGGTCTGGGAAAACAGCTCAATATCATGGTTTGATGCGGGAATTTGGAAGTCCGGCTTACTTCAGTGCCAAGAATGGCAAGGTGAATCCGCAAGTAAGGAGGTTTGTCGATTTGGGCGTCAAGAAGAACAGCTACAGGTTGTGGGATCCCAAGGACAAAAGGATAGTTATGAGCAGGAATGTCACATTTGGAGAGGCTTCAGAGTTGAAGTCCATCGTCTCTCAGCAGGTAGAGAGGACGAAGACCAAGGGAGGATCGCAGCGGGTGGAGGTCGATGCTACTCCATCATCTCCAGGTGGTTCGGCATCAAAGGAGACTTCATCGGTGGTGACACCGGGTGGAGATCATAGTTACAAGAGTGATGCTGAACAGGTTGACGACATTGCAAAGGATGTCGAGTTGAGTGCAGCCATTGGAACCAAGGTGAGACCACGTTCGTGGTTAAAGAAGGATGAATCTCAAGCTTGTGAACGCGACAAGCTAAAGTTGAAGGCCGTTGCTCTCCATGATGGTCAGGAAAAGATTCATATGACTCAGTCTGACAGGTTCACTGCTGCAGATAAAGGTACCATTATCCGAGCTTGATGAAGCTCATTTTAATGAACTACGGTTGGCTTGATCCCGTGGGCAGGGTACGTAGGCAGCCGTAAAGGCGCAGCCATTGGTGATGCAACTCTTATGAAGCTATGTCTGGGTTCTCGAGAAGTTGTTTGAAGCTTCACGTAGAGGTGAAGAAGTATGGTCAATGGAGCTTCACGTAGAGTTGAAGAGACTTCATGCAGAGGTGAAGAGACTTCATGTAGCGGTGAAGTGGTGTGACCAGTTGGTCTTCACGTAAAGGTGAAGAGTTGTGATCTCGAAGAACAGTTTTATCTTCAGGTGAGAAGATGTTGAGCTTGCATAAGGAGTGGTATGCATCCAGTTGAAGCCGATGATGTTTGGTGTGTTCTACGCAGACTTGGTTGGACCGTCAGTGGAAGACAGGTAGACTAGATAGAGCTAGTCAGTGGAGAGTCAGTGTTTGGCTCATAAGGAAGTCTTCGTGAGGTCGTGAAGTTGCGGAGAAGAAGCCATGGTTAGTGATCGGCAGGTATGAAAATTCTCCTAAGGTGAAGTGCAGGGAAGGCATGTACGATGTTTTCCAGTGGACAGTTGAGCCAAAGACTCCAAGCCGAGATCGTGTGTCGATTTCGCCGAGATCGTGTGTCGATTTCGACCGGTGCGCGCAAGCCGAGATCGTGTGTCGATTTCGCCGAGATCGTGTGTCGATTTCGCCAGGTGATAGACTGGGGTTCGTTGGATGTCGGCTCAGATTTTGGAATCTTCGCCGAGGTGGAGAATTGTTGGAAGGAGAGAGAATATTAAAGGAGGTGATGTGCTGTCGAAGATCGCCGAGGAAGTCAACGACAAAAAGCCGAAGAGACAGGCCGAAGAGACAGCAGAGAAACCAGCAGAAAACAGCAGCAGCAGAAGGTCGGTCGACCGGACCGGTCGACCGACGTGCACAACGTGCACAAGGGTCGGGCGGTCGACCGGTCCGGTCGACCGCTCTAGAGAAGCCAGCTACGGGAAGAATCGGTCGACCGTTCCGGTCGACCGACAGGGAGCACCAAACTTACGGGCAGAATCGGTCGACCGTCCCGGTCGACCGACCTGGAGAGATTAAGTCTCTCAGTGTGTATCGGTCGACCGGTCCGGTCGACCGATCATCGGGTTTGGGCAAAAATCTGCTGCTCCGCAAATTGCGGAGCAGCGGGTATAAATAGATTTTTGGGCTGTTCTAGGGTTTCTAACCTGCGAAATAGAAAGGCTTAGGGCTCTCTTGTACTGAAAGAGGCAAAAGCCATTGTAATCATCTTCCCTAATACAAAATCTCCACATTGATTGCCCCGAGGACGTAGGCACGTTGGCCGAACCTCGTTAGATCTTATTTTTGCGATTGTTTGTTCTTCGTGGCTTGATTTCATTGTTCTTTGTGATTGAGATCGATTGGATCCTCTATTGGTTGTTGTCTCCCGCGCGCAACAAGAACATCACAACTAGCAAAGAGGCCAAACAGCATTTCCCACTACAACAAATTAACAAGTATTCCTCACAACAAACTGGGGGAAATTGAAGCATTACCATCATTATTTTCAACACAATACAAAGTTCTGCCAAATGACGCATCAAAAGTTTAGTCATACTTAAACATCATAAAATGGCTGAATCATATTCAAGCGCTATTACAGAATGTCTCTTATGAAAAATCATGCAAAGACTAGTTATCTAAACGATAAATAATCATCATCCTAGAGTTTTGCTGTAGATCACTGGTCATGTCCTTCACAGATCCACCCCTGTAATGGAGCAAAATATTGTTGCTAGCTAGTATCTAGTTAGAACATTTGCTTCAAGAGTACTAGCAAACTCCTAAGCATCATCAATAATTCTCAGAAAGTGCCCCCTGAAAGGCCAGATATGAGATCCACAATTGGGATACCCTGATGCCTTACCCTGCATGCTGGCCAGAAAAGCTTCAGTGACCTGAGTTTGGCAGATATGAGGAGTCTAGGGAACAGAAGTTACAAAATTCACTGCAAGAAGTATTTGAGCTTTGACATACCAGAATGGAAGATTTATGCTCCTCTTGTTGAGAAGGCAGGTACTCCTTGCAACTACAAGTTGTGATTAATGATCACACAACAAATCCAATCAGATTCAAGGCCTCCTCTGAAATTAGTAATTGTATGAGGCTGCAACTTCACTGTGAATGATGTCTCCTCTAAAACTTGTTATTTCATTTCTGGCAGAGTCCATCTGGTGATTCTTCAATAACATTTTAGTTTCATCAGGTATTGATGTTACCAAAATAACATAAAAACAGATAATTTCCGTGAGAAAAATTTCTACTTAGTGTCAATCCATTCACACTGATTTATAAATTGAAAATAAACACTTATATTTGACCATCAACGATGTAGGAATACTGATTGAAATATTTCTAACCCACCTCACTATCTTGCAATAGAAAATGTCTCAAGGTTTGAAGGCTTTGGATGTCAGGAGCTGATACACTCATGATGTCATGAATTTAAGATCAAAAGTGTATTTGTCATTCCGGAAGGATTTAAGACCGATTCATCTCACTCAAATACAACCCTACAATATTCGAATGTAAGATTTATTCTGTTGAAGTTGATCTACATTATTTCAAGTAATTAAAGATAAAAAATTACGTATTTTGAATATTTTTGTCGATCCATCAAGTTGGCGCAAAATAAACGGTCATTTCATCTTGATCTATATGTTTAAAAACTCTCACACACCAATTTTTGTTAGATTTTAAATATTTTATAATGTTAAATTAATTTAAATCACTATTTTGGTCGTCCATTTTGCGCCTACTTTATTAATGGGAAAAAAGTATTCAAAATATATGATTTTAATTTTTAGTTAGCAGATCAACTTCACAGAATAGATCTTACTCGTAGAATTATATTTGAGTGGGAAGAATTCAAAACATTAATCTAAATTCAAACGTCGTAGGATTGTATTTGAGTGGGAAAAATTCCGACTTGAATTCTTTCAGAATTACACAAGTATATCCTGGGATGTTATTATGCCCATCTTTAACAATTTCATTGCAGGTCCAGAGAAATTAGGTTCGACGATGACAATGAACCTTCAATCGGAACTTGTAATGTAAAATTTCCCGACACAACTTGAGCGCACTGTAAATAGGCGATGTCACAAGCAAATCTGGTCCTGGTCAAGGAGCTTGCCAACTGGGACATGTGGAATGCTCGCGGAACGACGACATGACTGCAACGATGGGGGAGCATAGCCGCAACATGAGCTCCGGAAATTGACTGGAACAAATCTATTCATCTGAGGCCATGCCCAGTTTCTTGATTTCTTCCTTTTCTCCAGGGAGAAACTAATATGAAACATATTATATGAAATTTATTGGAAAGAGTCATATTATAATTGTTATTCTTAGCCCCAACAGAAGCACAAATGGCCATAATTGTTAGAGATATAATTCAATTCTAATTTATAATGATTAGAGTCAAAATTTAAGTTTTAATCAAAGTCTAGCAGTTGAATTAGTGAATTTAGTGTTGAGACTCGAGAGTTGCATAGAATTAGGAGTACTAGAGAGTTTATATCCATTGGAAATAAAGCATAGAGCCTCTCAGTTGAATATGGACAACAGTAGAGAATGTTAATGAAAATGAAAAAAAATAAATTTAAAATAGATTCTCTCTTTGCCCAGTAAATTTCAGCATGCTATTTATAAATTTCTCTCGGTGCCCAGTAAATATTTTATAAATTTCTGTGTGTTTGAGGGGCCATCGTGCTTAACCTGTTGCTTTGGGATTCGACTTGAAGCCTGCAGGGTCGGGCCCAAAAGTTTCCTATAGCCTGGGCCCCAAACCTAGCCGATAATGGCTTAAAGTTTGTAACTTGAATGGCATGCTATCTTGCACATCAGCGGGAAGCGTACATTAGCATCACGACAATGCGTCTATAAAAGAAACCGCCTCATTGGGCGCGGGCGCCATGTCTAATTTGCAAAACAGAAATCTGCGCCTTCTCAAAATCCACGCGGTTCCCAAACAAAACCTAGAGGGAAAAAAAAACCTCACCTTTTATTTCCCAAAAAATTCAGCATTTGATTTTTGCGTCAAGATCTCTATTTCCCAAACGAAAATGGATGGCATCGGTCTGCCAAAAGGAGCGAGATCAAGGTACTCGGATTCCCCTTTTCTCCTTTTTAATTCGAATTTTTCTCAATAGAGAGCTGTTAGAGTGTCAGATCTGAGATCTGTCTAAATGAATATCCAATCAAAATTTAGGTTTTCTAAGAAAAAGATAAAGATTTTTTTGTTCTTTCCCCCACTTTAAATCCTATTTGATCTTCCCTCTTGTTTCTATTTATAACAACATTGCATGTTATTATATTAGACTCATCATGTAGGAAGCTGGAGATGGCTAAGAACAAATCCTAGATCACAAACAACCAGCCAAGAAGAAGACATAAAGTATTTAACGAGGCTCAGCAAACTTGTTTACGTCCCCGAGACAGAATAGAGAGAGATTGTTGATGATTTACAACTTTTACAAAAGAGAAGTGGAACATCACTTTTCTCATTACCTTGGACAATGAACACACTTCCCTATTTATACACAAGAGGAGAGGAGAATGCAAAAACACATTCAGTCACAACACAGCCAGAAACTGACTGCCGGTCAACCGGGCGGTTCACCGGCTCAAGCGCCCCGCTCTCTCTTAAATCTTAGAGAGTAGGGCGGTCGACCGACTGGCATCCCTCACTCTTTATTGTGGGGGCGGTCGCCTGACTGGCATCCCTTACTCTAGGTTAAATCTCAGAGAGTGGAGCGGTCGAACGGGCGGTCGACTGACATTGTCCAAAGTGTATATATTTGCACGTCGGTCCACCGGGTGGCCGACTGTTCTGACGCGTTGCTTGTTTTTTTTTTGGATATTTTGCAACATCAATCTCTCGCCCCCCCCCCAATAAGGGTTAAAAAATTCTATCATCTAGATTTTGATCCTCTCTACACAACATTCCTCGACTTATTGAGAAATTTTTGGGGAGAAATTCTAGAAATGCTTGAAATTGGGGCCGAAATTTACTCAGAGATTCATATAATGATTAAGATATTGTGTGATAATTTTAATTCACCAGTAACAAAATTCATGCTGGTCTGAAGAATAAATGTTATCTAGTTCTAAAGACTCAAGCCAAGCTCATAAACTAATGGTTGTTTTGCAATTTGCATTACATATCTGTTTCACTTATATATTACTATACAAGAATTACAAATACAATCAATAATAGTGATAAGGATATAAATTTTTTGGGACAAATCTTGATGGCCTTTCAACTCTTATCACCCATATGCTTTTGTATACAGAAGATCTTAGTCTCTAATATTTACAGGAAAAGAATCTGTATACATATGGATGATGTGTTTTTCATTACCCATAGGCATTACAAACTCCTAACACATCAAAGGATGCTTTCCTATACAGAAAATCCCAATCTCTATAATTTTAAACAGAAAAAGAACTAGTTCTTTATTGAATTTTTAAGAGTCCGAACTGTCATTACAAGCTGTTGCCTTTCACCTTCTACTTCTGCAAATTTAAGGCTTATCTCAGAGTATCTTTCTTGCATTTCTTTCAGCTCAGATTCCATAGCTTCATTTTTGTCTTTGAGTTCTGTCATTTTAATTAACAATAACATTTCAGCTAAGGTTTCTTGATTACACTACTTGATCTTGAGTCTTCCTTGGTCTCCTCCATACTGGTTCCTGCAGTGCTGCAGGGATCAAAAGCAGACAATGAGGTAAGTCTTCAGTCTTATTATGCTGTTATGTTCTTCTAAACAAAAAGTATAAACTATGAAAATATACTTCTTAGATCTTTTCCTTTGAACAAATCTGGAGAAAAGTCTGCTAGGGAAAAACCATCATATTATAGTTACCAAATAGTTAATTCCCCGTTGCTTCCATTTAAGTTGTGCTCCCGAGCTTTTTCTCCGTATTTGGTTGTACGAAGATTTTCCCATCTGTGCTATTTAATTTTCTGTTCATGACATTGACTTCCTGCATATTATACATTAAATTATAATTAGGACTATATGACTATATCAGCAAGAACTCAAAACTTTCAATTTGGCCATTCTTTGCCCTAGGCTTATGGAAAACTTATGCACGGGGGTGATAGTTTTGATCCTAACCTGTGACTGGAAAATGTCCGATTGTTTGACCTTAAGGGATATGTCCCTTTCATCCCAGTAACATCTCCATTTTGCCTGTAAAGATTAATTTCCTGCCACTCAGAAGCAAGTGCATTAGGAATTGGAAATCTGTGCCAGTTGCTATTTTTTCATCTACCCATTCTCTGATGTTGCAGCATCCAACCTTTACTTCCATTTTTTTTAATGTTTCCTATAAATAAATCTGAGGATTTAGAAAATAAGTGATAGAGAGACCTCATGGATTTTTTTACACTAGTGAGGGTCCCGCTATGGAAGTTTGAAACCCTGTGGACAGGAAGTAGACCTACATCTTTTGTCATGCAGATTAGTTCACGCAACCAAGGAACAATCTTCAATGTTTCCCTAGATTGGAAAGAGTCTAGACAGAGAAGATAGATAATGAGGTTTGCGAGGGGGCCAGGGGCACACCTTCATCTATGATGCATATAATAAAACAAATAGACGATGATCCATACTGCGTATATGTGGAATGAACTTATGTAAGTTTAACCTTTCATAATTACTTCAAGTTATAAAAAGAATGACGTGATATGTATGTGGTTCATTCCCTCCCATCAAAGTATAGGACCAGAAAAATGAATTATTTGAGAATAACTTGAAAAATGAATTGATCCTTATTGCTAAAACAAGAACTCAGTTAAACAAGTATATATATAGAATTCTGCTCTAACCTCTTGAGTTGTTCCTCCACAAAGATCAGCTCTATATTCACTGATATTCTTTTGCAATACATCAATCCTACTCGGCATGTCCCTTTCTTTCATTAAAAATGAATTCTTTGTGTCCTCCATTGTTGCATCATCAGCTTTATCTCTTCCTGTGTGCAGGAAGGCCACAAAGCTAAAAAATATCAGCTGTATCTGTGCTGCGTTATTATATGTGACCATGATTTGCTATGGAAATGCTATCTATACCTCAAGAAATTTGATTTTCTCACGCAAGTTAGCAACCTCCTTGGAAGTTTGAGGTGCCAGGTTGTGTATGTTATTCTTGTTTCTTATGGTTGTCTTTGCAGTCTCATGAGAACATGTAAATCTTGCATTGCTATCCTTCAGTTTTTTCTCTATACTGGTGATTGCATCTTCTTTCTTCCGCAGGTCGCCTGTCAAGTGAAGGACCTGTTTCCTTAGGTTTCCTTTTCTACCTCATCCTCGAACAATGAATTCTTCAAGTCATGATAATGTGCTCCGAGAGATGCTAACTCAGATTTCAGAGTCCTGATCACAGTCTCTTTCTCTTCCTTTGGATGTCGCAGTTCATATAACTCTTTAATGATTCTCTTCCGCCTCCCTCACTGAGGCAAGTTCTTTCTTAAGTGCATCTGTTTCCAGACTTCTATCATGCAGTAACATCTCAGGTTTTTCAGTTGATGCCTTCAACTCTTCCAATTCAGCAACCCGTTTTCCTTTCTTTTCCAACGCTTCAAGAAATAAGGACGTTTTCTCTCGACTGCCTTTCCACCTCAGCTTAAGCATCACCATTTCTTCTGAAGTAGTTTTTCCCCTTGCTTGCTTATAATTCTTTAGATTCTGAAGCTCTGTGGACTTTTGTTTGAGTTCCAGGAGCAGTTATCAGTTTCTTTTGTTTTAAAGATAATAGATTTGTTAAACCTTGGACTTTCACATGGTACTGACCTTGAACAGATGCAAGTTCTTCTTTAGTTTCTTTCAGCCATTCCTGCAATTGGAATTTCTGCAAGCGCAGCTCATTAGCTTCAGATAACGCTTGCATAGCTAGTTTCTCGTTCATCTGAAATGTTGATGACATTTGTGTAGAGAGCCTCTCAAATTCTTCCTGCAGTTGTTCAGCAGCGTTAGCATTGTTCCATCGTGTCTTCCTTAATGCGTCCTCTGCTTGTATAGCCCGTTGTTCCTGCTGAAATTTGGCATGGGCGAGAGTTTGTAGATCAGCTTCAAATGCTTCAGCTTGTTCCTCGAGCTCATTCTGTAGGTTTCTGATGCAAGTTTCAAGGTCACTGATAATAGTTGTGTGTGCAGAACATTCATACTGCACCCTTAGTTGTTCTCGCAACCCGGATTGCTCCAGCTTTGAAGTGATTTCGTGGTTTTCCTGTTCGAGGATCTCGTAGTCCAGTGCAAGCTGTTCTAGTTGCATTTCTAGGTCTTCACAATCTTTCTTGTATGCTCTATTTCACTGTTGAGGTCTATAATCTGTTGGTCAGGCGAATATGCAACTTTGACATCTCCATGCCCCTGATCAGTTCTTCCAATGCATATGCTCACTGTCTTCTTCAGAAGTTGTTTCTAGTAGCTCCTGCTTGCAGTCATAAATATGCAAATCTGAGCTTCTAAACTTTATTTCTGACATATCATTACCACTAGCCGTTCTGATGGGCAGTCTGCTGCAGTTCAAACAGGTTTTCTCTCTATTTTTCTGCTCCAATAATTTTTCAAGATCTTCCACTGCAAGAATTAACTCGGAGTTGGATTCTTGTGTCTTCTCCAGTTGTAAACGGAGTTTTGCAGTTAAATTTTTCTCATGAGTTAGCTTTTGTTTGATTTCTTCTAGTATGGACCAGGGTTCTTCGCCATCAACATTGGACAGGCTTGAAACACTTCGATCACCCAGTTTCTTCTGTGAGCTCTTAAATTCTTCATATTCTCTTCTAAATGCATCTCGCTCTTCTTTGTTATGCTTAGTTCTATTGCAAGATCCTGTGCACGCTTTGTCTCCTTTACCAGTTGCCTCCGGAGTGTCTGCAGTTCTAGCTTTGATACTTCTCCATGTCTTCAAAGTGACATCACTATTAGAGGGTCCGCTGGTTCTTGCGATCTTTCTCCTAGGCCAGTTTCAGCCAAACTGTTTGTGAAGCCATCAGTACTCTCCTCAGGACCTGAAGTGACGGAAAAAACAAGTGATTGACATCCTGTGGTCTCTGTATTCTGTAACCAAATTTACTGATTTGTTTGCTTCCTTTTGAGGAGTACCAGTGATGCTACGAGGTGATTGGAAGCCACCGTAATCATTATGACTGTGATAATTTTTTCATTCCATTCTCCTTGGGCATATATTTCTCTGAGCTTTTATCAGTACTGATTGTAGCTGATGTATCCATATTGCTAGACTTTCTGAGATCTCTATTAGAACTGGCAAGCATATGCATTGGTCTGCTCGATTGAAATTTCATTTGTTCCTGGTATATAGTAGATGAGCCTTCCTGTAAATATCAAGCACAGATTTGTCAGTATGCATAGTAGCTGACTAGATATTGAAACATTCTCTCAGAGTGTTAGACTGAAGATTTCTATGTTCCACTTTCCTAAGACATCTAGTTTGATAATAGGACATTCAGTTAGGAAAGAAGATCTTTAACTTGCACTGATCAGAGCATGCAACTTGATTTCAACCGGGGGGGGGGGGGGGGGGTGGGGGGGGGGTGGGAGATATCTAACTAAATACAAAATTTTCAGATTCTTATGGTTCGGTATCACAAGTTCTTGGTTTTTCCAAATACATCCATGTAGATGGATGTTTCATTTACCAACCTAATACAAAATACAATCAATTAAAATGAATATTGTAACTAAATGTGTTAACTTGAAGACTACATCTTTATTGACTATTAAAAGAATTATAAAATGTAATACAAGTATATAAAATCATGAGCAATCCTATCGTTATATATTATATAGACCCCATACAAACCAAATTCCACTCAAAATATGACTCATAATACTAATAGGATTCAACAACTCATAAACTAATATAACTATAACTAAATAAACTTAACAATTAACTAACTTATTTTATCTAAAATTTCTTTTAAGACATCGAGAGTTTGCATGACAAAAAACTTAAAAATGAACGTTAAAATTGTTGGAGTGCTGAAAACAAATACTAAATCGTTGAAGCTGATGCTAACTGCTAAATTGCAGACGCTGGACTACTAATTATTGATGCTAATGTGAAATGTCGATATAAAAATCAAACCTAACTAACAAAAAGTTGTTAACTAAACCAAACTGAATTTTGAATCAAACTAAAAACTGAACCAAACTGAACTCAAACGGCAATTTGTTTGATCCTCTCTTAGACATTAAACTATATTACTCCAAATCCTTCCTACGGATGTGACAAATATAAATATGTCACAATCTGAATTCTCCCTGAACGAAAAATCTAACACTAAATACTTCTGATCTTCTCAAGAAATCCAATCAGAGAAATCTACTTGAGATCCTCTCCTAGGGTTATAGAAGAAAACATAATCAAAACTATCAACTAAATTCCACAGAAAAAGTTTCAAAGCATAAAAATTCTTTTTTTCTATTTCTTCTTTTCTCCCTTTTTTGTTGTTTTTCATTTTTCTTCTTTCTGTTTTTTTTTCTTTCTGTATTTTCTGGAAAAGATTATAAAAATAAGAAACAGAAAAAAAGAAGGAAGAACCATAAAAGTTGATGGTGTAACGCATAGAAGGCGGAATTCTAGCATACTTCAGCAACAGTACTTTATCAGTATTTGAAAAAGTCGAAGAAGTTGAATAATACGATTAGGAGAAAGAAAGTATTAGAAAATAAAATTGGAGTTTAGAAAAGAGGCTTATGAAAAAGAGAAGAAAAAAAAGGGATTAAAAGTAATAACAAATAAGGATCAAGGCTCTAATACCATTATAAACAATATAGACTCGGTCTTTATTGATTATCAAAAGAACTACAAATATAACTATTTAAAACTTTGAGCAGTTATCTCCTTATATCAACAGTTCAACACCATACAAAACTAATTCCGATTTAAAGAATGACTCACAAAGCGAGAAGACTCTTGAAGACTCCAAACAATTGGATAGCTCTATAACTAAACAAACTCTACTAATAACTAATTACCTATTATATCTAACAATGTGGACATAATTTGTTGCCTTATAATCAATAAATATGATTATATAACTAAAGAATTGATTTGCACTGATCTGATAGCATATGGCTTGACGCCAAAATTCCGACATGTGGACTGGATTATTTCGTTGAAGAATGGACTTTTTTCTTGAGTTACATGAAGAAGTAGTGGACTTACTTCTATGGAGTTTACATTTGACGCCAGAGCTTTGCTATCTTCATCTTGGTCATTGTTGTTCAATTGGCTTGCTGTCTTTCTTTCTTGTTCCATGACACATGCATTACCATTTTCACCAGCTTCCCTGATTTGTTTGGAAAATGTTTATGAGATAAAAGATATGCACACAAATGTAGCATAGGAGTACACCAACAAAGTATGAGCTTTTGGGAAAGCAACGGTTACCTTCTCTGAGCATCAGCCTGGACTCTCAGTATGGTAACCTGTAAGTTTTACACTATCTTAATGTTACAAAATTTTATCGTCTGAAAAAAACGCTTCAAAAAAAAAAAAAAATCTCAGTCACGTGAAGCATCTGAACATTCATTTGTTGGTATGGAATAGATCTCTGAATGAAAAAGTGGTAGTTTTTATGTTATCTAATGCATATATAGGCAAATAAAGGGCTAGCATGAACATGTTATTTCTCGTGAATTCCATAATTATCAAATACATAGAATGAACCATATGAAATCAAAACGTGAGAGTGCTCACATGCAAGATCGGTCCAGAGTCGGATGCCTTGAGCGGGAGAGAAACAGTGGAGGGTTTTGGAACCTCAGCATACTCTGACAAATTGATTGTGACCTCCCCAATGACTGCAGCTTTTGCAGATCCCTGGTACAAATTTGATCAATACTCTTCTTTTAGGCATATAAAGCATGAACAAGAATCTGATAGAAGTTTAAGTGATGAATTTCTCATACAGTTGCTGAAACAATGAAGTTGTAGAGTTTGTCATTAATCTTTCCAGTTTTAGGATCTTGTGTGAACTTCACTGTTTCACAGATAGGTTTCCTCCATTGACAGTTTCCATCCATCACTGTAACCTTCTCTGATCTTGCAGTTGGTTTGCCAACATCCAGAGGAACCAGAGAGACCATTGCGGTCTCCCATCCTGACTTTGTTACCTGTGAACAGAAGCAATGAAATCAGAGCTAAATACATGACAAGATCATCTCATTCTGTTCCAATTGCCACTACCTGGGAAGACTAGAATTAGACCCATGTAAAAACTGCATTGGAGATAACAATGTCCTCAATATCTGTAATTTTACACAGAATACCTTGGTTGCATGAAGCTCAAGTTTGAACACAGCTTTGATCTTGTTCTTCTCGCTCCGCCATCTTGCTGCCTTGAACATTGTTGATCGATCCTTCAATTCGCTATTGTTGTCCTGACTCTGGCTTTCTTGTCACCCTCAACTCAGCAATGCTAGAAAATTGCTATAACCCATCTATAGAAAAACCAACATTCTGTCATTTAGAAGCAAAGCGGATGCATCAGATTACCTCTGCTGCATCATCCTTGATTTTGTCCTCACTGCATTTGGAGTTGAAAAATGAGTCTGTTAGAAGATGAGATAGGGAGAAGGGAGAGGATAGAGAGAAAAAGAGAGGAGTGAGGAGATAGAATTTGGATTGCAGACAGAGGAAAAACCTTGTTATGAGAGTAGGAAGCAAGAGAGCAGATCCAAGAATTCACTCCTGTCTCCACCATCTTTGGTAGTGGGGTTTATGGACATTTAGTAGCAATGTTGAGGAGTTTTCCCTGCATTAAAATCTAACAGAAGTAGAAGAAAAGGGAATAGTAAAGTTTGCTAGCCTTGGAAAGCTGCTGGTGGGTTGCTTGACACTCAAAACACATTACATCTTAATTTGGTATTTTAAGTTATGTAACCATTGCTTACTCCTTGGTTTTCTGATAGATCGTTTAAAACTTGGGTTTTGTTCTACTTATTACTCAAATAGAAGGTTTTGAGACACTTTCTAATTTCATAATTTTCATGCAGGGTTTTGAGACACTTCTATTAGTGTAGTAGTCCAAATCCTTATAAAGATGGACTATTTGTTCGACCCTAAAATCCCAACAATCCCCACTTCGAACAATGAGTCTCCGTGAAGGACAACTAATCTCGAGAGCCCACAAATGACAAGTTCATGGCTCTGATACCATTTTTAAGAACTCGGGGCACCATTCTAAAAGGCTAGTCGTGGAGCAGCCCAAATTCTTATAAACCAAGACCATCCCCATGTCTAGCCGATGTGGGACTATTGTTCGACCCTAAATCCCAACTATTAGCAATGGAATTGGGACAAAATTATTATGCGGGGGACCTGAAGATGCTGCTGCTGAGTAGTGATGGAGGGTTCCAAAGGTGTCATTGGTGAAAGGAAGAATTCATTGTGAACATACTCTACATGCATTGATTAATTTTACAAATACATTGATGAAACCAAGAACTGGAAGTTGGCCTGAGCAGTGAGCATGAAAAAACTACCTAAGATAGTAAGTGACATAGATATGGCGTAGATTCAATTCTATTTAAATATCAGGGTCATATCATTAAATGAGGTGCCCATTCTCTGGCTCCTGTTTAATCTGTGGTACTCATTGTGCAGGTACCAGATAATTAATAAGATTCATTTCTCTCCTCCAGTGGTTTAATTGAGTAACACCTTGGCCTACTCATCGCATGCTCGCACAAGCGCATGTCTCCCAATTGCTTCTGCACTAGGAGGAGGCTCAGGCTCGTTCTGGCCCAGGTACTCTCTCATACTACGCACTGGCATCACATATTAGGCATGAGTGGACAAATTCTAGCTGTCTAGATGATGCAC
Source organism: Agave tequilana (assembly GCA_038442645.1). NCBI lineage: Eukaryota > Viridiplantae > Streptophyta > Magnoliopsida > Asparagales > Asparagaceae > Agave > Agave tequilana. Next base: position 28,518 of record JAVJIF010033337.1, on the reverse strand, counting down.
AAGAGACCTCATTGCTCTGCTGCATTGTGGACCCATTTTTTTTTCCTCTGACATTGATTTTGATCTCCCTATGTGTGTTTCCCTTTTCCTTTCTCTGGAAAAGAAATTCTTTTTTACCTAATAAACTTGCCCTTATGTTCAGAGGTTGCATTGTGATCCTTCCTGCACACCACCCGTTTCGTGTTTTGTGCAGCTGAATGTACACTATGCTGCTGGGTTGTGGTAGTCGATAAAGCATGTCTTTATTTTTTATGGATAGGTGGAACCCCATCCAAACAGTTTTAGACCCGAATCCGCTACAAGGGACCCGAATTGGCTTCGGGGTGTAAATGGGTGGGGTTTGGCTAGATCTTGAATTGACACGAATTGGCTTCGGAGTCTATATTTGCCCTCAAACCCAATTCATTCGTTAAGTCAGTTCTGTCTGGGTTGAATATTTGAAGTTGAATTCTTGTTGGATCTTGCAGGTTGATTCAGATTTTATCGGGTGGGATCAAAATTCGCTAGACCCAACTCTCTGGATGGGATTTGGGTCTGGATTTTGGACCCATTGTGACCGCGGAGTTTGGATTTTTGGATATGGTGAATCGGATCAGATCCCAGTTGCGGTTGGTTAACCTGGAACCTGTTTCACTCAAGCAATTTAGTTTTGACACAGTGACAACAGGTCCAACCTGAATGCAAGTTGTGAAGAGCTAATGGGTTGGGTCTGGATCTTGGTATTCCAGTTCCAGTATGAGGTTGTAGTGACTAATCAAATTCACCAAACATCTGCGCAGTTCCCAACAACTTTTTCAGATGGACAGATGTCAATCTTTGTTCTTTGAGTCAAGTGTTATCTCTTTGTCTTTGCTTCAACGCACATATTCCCCTCTGAGATCAGTTACTTGTTGCATTAGAAAATAATACGTGAACAGTAGTCCTTCAGTTTTCTTTCCCCAGAAAATGTCCAGACTCCAGACTTACTGCAATAAGATTATCAAAAGTTATATAAACATAACATAAAGCTTCAGTGACTCCCTTATTTTATTCCATCTGGATTCGTTAGTTTGACCAACATGAGAGTATCCTTTGAGCCTTCCAACAGGATTTTGTTAAGATTGGCTCAAATCTTTTGCTCGGAGAATCAAACGACCTCTTTCTGGTGCACCTGAAGTTTTTATATCATTTAGTGCCTGGTTTATTCTGTCATTTATTGTTAATTCACTCAGTAGGAAATAATTGGTTTCTACCAATGATCAACAGAATGGTTTAAGGCCATTAATTAGTCCTGTAATTATCTTCAGTATTATTGCATAGGATGCTTGCTTATTGTTCAATCCACGACATAATTCAAAAAGGACATGGGATATGAGATGTGCTCAATCATCTTATTGTGTCATGAGAGATGCAAACTGTTCATTGTGATATTCGATCTCTAAGATCTTTGTACTCTCGGGACAGTGGCATGTGAGCTGAATAAAATTCACAGAGAATAGGGGGACAACTCTATACTCTTGATTTAGAAAATTTGATCTAGGAAAACATTATTCACTTTCTTTAAAATAGTCACTTTTGAAATGTATAGCCCGCTCATTAGAGGAGTGGATATTAGCACCCACCAAATTGATAAAGTAACTCATCTATTAATACACACACCTTCCTTCTTTTCCTCCTCTCTAACCTCCCCCATCTTCTTCCACCGCCCTCGTCCCCTTGGATAGAGGAGAAAGAAGGAGATCCCTTGGAAGGAGGAGGAAGAATGAGATGATATTTTAGACTTTTACTCAGCGACTAAATTTCTTCAAAATCTATGGCATTTCATAGTTACTGGGTGGAGGCCTTTATCAATTTGATGGGTGCTAATATCCGCTCCTGCTTACCAGTGACTGTTAACTGAATGATCTTAAATTTCCTCAAACAGGTAGAATTGAAGTGGGCAAAATGACTTGTCACAGTCCCATCTACGAATTGGGCAGTTGGATGATACCATCAATTTTCGTTCTTTTCATTTTTTGGAAAGAATAACTGAATTTATACACCATGTGTTGGATAGAGAGAGTTTACTGATGGAGAAGTTGATAAGGATCGTCGAGGGGTCGTCGAGTGATCGCCGAGGAAGTCGACGACGAAGACGAAGGGAAACAGCAGCAGAAAACAAGCCAACAGCAGCAGGTGCAGGTTGGCCGGTCGACCGGGCCGGTCGACCGGCCCGGTCACAACGTGCACAAGTTAGAGCTCGGTCAACCGGTCGGTCGACCGACTGAAGTGACCCAACTCTCTGTTGGGCACCCAGTCGACCGACCGGTCGACTGGTGGAAGGGTCGGTCGACCGAGCGGTCGACCGACAAGCGGGTGCGGGCTGCGAGTGCAGATTTGAAAATCTGTTTGTATTTAAGGGGTTGGCTGTTTTCTAGGGTTTGTATCTTGTAGAAGATCCTTGAGAAGGAAAAGGCTGGAGCTCTCTTACATTCAAAGAGGCTGCTAGCCATTGTAATCTTCTTCCAAGTAAATTAATCTCTCTTCTGATTGCCTCGAGGACGTAGGCGTTGAGGCCGAACCTCGTTAAATTGGTTGTTTGCATTTGTGCTCTTTCTCCGGTGATTGTTTGTGCTGGTTGTGATTGTTCTCTGTGCGTGGGAGTTCAAGGAGTGATCCTCTATCGGGTTTTTGTCGCTGCTGTGGTGACGCGCAACAAGTGGTATCAGAGCTTCCAGGTTTGACTTGGGTTTTCTGAAGATTCGGAGGGTTCCAGATCTGATTCGGTGGAGATCGTGTGTCGATCTCCTATCAGAGGTATTGGTGTTCGTGGGATCGTGTGTCGACTCAGGAGGACGCAAGGAGGGCTCGTGAAATCTGTGGTGGAGTAGATCTGGAGAGAAACTCGATCTAGGGTTTCAAGGGAAAGGTAAAAATCTAATTTTATCTGAACAGAGATCTATTTCCAGTTGATTGTTCTTCCACATAGATAGAGGATCAAGTAATCTCAATGGCAGAGGAAAGTACTTCAGTTAGGACTATGAATCCTCACCCGAGGATTGATGTTGTCAAGTTCAACGGTACAAATAACTTCGGAATGTGGAGATGTGAGGTTATGGATGCACTGAATGCATCAAATCTCGAGGATACTCTCCTATTGGAGAAGAAGAGGAACACAACCACTGATGAAGAGTGGGCAAAGATGAACAGGTCGGCGTGTGGGTTGATACGTTCATGTTTGTCGCAAGACATAAAATATCTTGTGCAATATGAGACGTCGGCGAAGCATCTGTGGGAAACCCTTGAGAAGAAATACCTGACGAAGAGTGTTGAGTCCAGGTTGCAACTTAAGAGTAAGCTGTATCAGTTTCGGATGAAGAAGGAGAGCACAGTGAATGAGCATATCAACCGATACACGAAGCTTCTTCAGACTTAGACTGTGGAACAGTGGATGCATTGTAGAAGAGGAGGACAAGGCGATCATCCTCCTGAACTCACTCCCGGCAGAGGAGTATGAGACATTCACTATGACCTTTATCAATGGTAGGCAAAACTTTGGACTACCATAAGGTGTCGTCTGTACTGACAAGTTATGAGACGAGGAGAAATGAGAGTTATCCTTCTCAGTCAAGCTCATCAGTGGAGGCACTGGAAGTAAGAGGCAGGGGTTCATCAAGGAAGGGCAAGGAGGTTAGAGGAAGATCAAAGTCCAGGTCGGGCTATAGGGATCTGAGGAAGGAGCAGTGTGCCTTCTGCAAAAGAGATAGGTGATTGAAACTTGAGATTGCAAAGAAAAAGTAAAAGTTAAAGTTAAAGTTCTCAGTCTCAATTCTATCCGCTGCAGTAAGGGCCAAAGCAGGTCGATCCACAGGGAAGGATGCGATGCAAGCTTTTCGGACAATTTCTCTGTATTCCTTAGAACAAAACAAAAGATAATGATTAGATTTGAAATATGTGATTGGAGATATGCAGTTTACTAATCTTCTACCACAACCATAGTGTAAGTCTTGAAAATTGGATATCATCTTGAAATAAATAAAATCTATCCTAGGTTTATTAGAAGAGATTCAAGTAAGAAAAAATGATATTAGAGTCTAACTAGTTTGCACTACTAAAAATTCAACAAATGTTCATCCTAACTTCTAAGTACAGCATAAGAAAGTGTTATCTTAAGGTAATGCTGTCAAAGTACTTAAGCATGAATTTATGAAGGATTATGGAGAGGTGTAACCTAGATTAGAAAAACTAACTACCAATTCAAGAAGGAGATACCTAGATGGACGGACCAGAGGAGGCCACGCGCGAAAGCGCGTGGCCAGGAGACAAGCTACAGCCGCGGAAATGCAGCCATAGCCGCGTTTCCGCGGCCCTATGGATAAAGCTGGGTACCAGTTTTCGCAGGAGAGTTGTATCGGGACTCTACTTCTTCCATCTCCTATAAATACCCCTGCAGAGCAACAGAGAGGGGGCATCCAGGGATGGGAACTTAGGGTTTTCTTTAGTTTTTCTCTTTCAAATTTCTTTAATCTTCGTTTCGCTTTTAGCATATTTTGGAGGAGGAGAAGCATTGTATTTGGATCTGATTTCAAATAAAGGTTACCTTTTTTGCCAATTAAATTTTTTGTCATTTAATTTCGTTTTAATGCTGTGATCTTTTTTATTTTCAACTTTTTTTTTATTTTGTTTAATGTGAAGAATTATGAAAGATAGAAGAATAAGACAAATAAAAAGATCACAGCATTAAAACGAAATTAAATGACAAAAATTTAATTGGCAAAAAGGTAACCTTTATTTGAAATCAGATCCAAATATAATGCTCCTCCTCCTCCAAAATATGCTAAAAGCGAAACGAAGATTACAGAAATTTGAAAAGAGAAAAACTAAAGAAAACCCTAAGTTCCCGTCCCTGAATGCCCCCTCTCTGTTGCTCTGCAGGGGTATTTATAGGAGATGGAAGAAGTAGAGTCCCGGTACAACTCTCCTGCGAAAACTGGTACCCAGCCTTATCCATAGGGCCGCGGAAATGCGGCTATGGCCGCGTTTTTTCGCGGCTGTAGCTTGTCTCCTGGCCACGCGCGTGGCCTCCTCTGGCCGTCCATCTAGGTATCTCCTTCTGGATTTGACATACCTACTCTTTATTTTGAAAAAAATTCGGGATAACTTGGGAAGCAAGTTACCCTAAATCCAAATCTCTTTAAAACGAATTTTATCTTTGCGCTCCTCTCCTTTTATCTCTAGCCTTGTCCTACAAGCAATTAGGGTTGAGTAGAAGTCTATCCTTTTCCTCTTCTTTTAGCAATTAAGAGTTCTTTCTTATCCTCCCTTTTCCTCACTTAGATTTTAAATAAAGAATTTAAAAATCTAAGTTTAGATTAGGTTAGATAATATGAAACTTCTAAATTACTAAACTTTTGCACATGGGCTTTCTTGGGCTTCTGGGCTTCATTTAGGCTTTATTTTTTTATTTAAATAAATACTCAAAGCCTGCACACATTTAAATAACAAAACTTTAGTAATAGTGCATAATTAAAAGAATAAATAGGGAACATGATAGTAAATGTAGTGGTAAATATGCATTTTTACTACTTATCACACCCCCACACTTATCTTTTTGCTCGTCCTCGAGTAAAAATCAAAAAAGAATAAGAAAGGAAAAACTAATCTAGCTAACTCACTTTCGTAGGAATCACGGTTGCACTTAGCATGTGCAACAAGCAGTTAAACCTCTAGGTTACCCTAGAGGACGAGTGTTGTCTCGTGAGGGTTTTCAGCGGATTACACCTACAAAATCCATAGAAAGGAAAATATTTGAAATATGTTTGAAGAGACTAAGTAGTCTATAAGTTTTAGGATTATCATTTTTATTCATTCTTAAACTTAGTCTTTATATAATAAATTTTTATCCATTTTAGGTAAGAATCAAAATTGAATTTTTGTATAGTCTCTTTCGTTACCCTAAGTCATATGCATTCTTGTGAATCTTTACTAGGAATTCTTTAACTTGGACTCTCATGCCCTTTTTATTTTTATTTTATTTATTTATTTTTTTTAATATGTATAACTCATCTAATTTTCTTTCGTGTAAATATCAAGGCTTCTTGAGGCCCTCATACCTAACTAATTAACTATTAGATGTGTTAGTACCTATATAAATAATATTTCTTGATTTCTTAGGCTTTCTAATCCATCCATGTAACGAACTTAAAGTCGGTGGCTCCCAAACTGGTTGGTTTTAGGGCACCGAGTGAGAAAACACCCTACGGACTCAAATTCGAGTGAACTAGGCCACAAAACCAAGGACTCTATTTATAAAATCACCTTTAGGCGTGAATACTTATGCTTCTTGAGGCACATGTATCCAGCTTAATTAGTGAATTCCTTTGTTTTTTTCTATTATTTTTTTACGAGGCACAAGAGTCTTTGTCTTAGAATCCTAGATATGCACTAGGTATGCACATTTCATTAAGGTAAAAATTAAGACTAATTACTTATTCAATTTTTTTCTATACCTAAAAATTCAACAATTTATTTATTTTGACCAAGTTTTTAGAGATCCTAATCATGATTTTCCTAATTCTTAAGATTAACTTAGATTTCTTTTAAAAGATAAGTCAAAATATTGTCCTTTTTATATTGTCTTTTTTATATCCTTTTTCTATTTAATTATTTATTTATTTTGTTAGAACAAATAAAGAGAATTTTTTTTTAATGTTATGTTAGAACAAATAAAGAGAAAGAGGAAAAATTAAAAAAAATTTATTATAATATTTTTTTAATTTTTTTAATTTTTAATTTTTAATTTTTTTTCATTTTTACATTTTACCCTTCCCCCACACTGTCTCATGCATTGTCCCCAATGTATGAATGAAATGCATGGATGCATGAATTGGCAGAGAGATAGAGTTACAGATACATTGGGTCAAAAAGACCCATGACTGCATTTACTTCCGGTACTGATTCCAAAAAGATTTTAAGACGTTGACCATTTACCTTGAATGTACTGTCATTTTTCGGGTCGTAGATCTCTATGGCTTCGTGTGGAAACACAGTCTTAATAATGAAGGGCCCTGTCTATCTTGATTTTAACTTACCGGGAAAGAGATGAAGTCTAGAGTTATAGAGTAACACTTTTTGTCCTTGGACAAAAGTTTTTCTTATGATGAACTTATCGTGAAAAACGTTAACCCTATCCTTCGCAATTTTCACATTTTCATATGCTTTGTTCCTCAATTCCTTCAGTTCAGAAATTTGTAATTCCGAAGCTCACCGGCCTTACCTAGATCGAAATTCAGCTGCTTAATTGCCCATAAGGCTCGGTGCTCTATCTCAACAGGAAGGTGGCAAGCCTTTCCAAAGACTAGTCTGTAGGGAGACATTCCTAGAATCGTTTTTAAAGGGCGGTCCTATATGCCCATAAGGCATCCACCAATTTGGTGGACCAATCCTTCCTATTTTGACTCACGGTTTTCTCCAAGATAAGCTTGACTTGCCTATTGGAAACTTCTACTTGTCCACTGGTTTGAGGATGGCACGGTGTAGATAACTTGTGAGTTATGACATATTTTTGCATAAGAGCTTCAAAAGTTCTATTGCAAAAATGTGTACCATTGTCACTAATTATGGCACGAGGGGTCCCAAAGCGAGAGAAGATGTTTCTTTCAAGAATTTGACAACAACTTTGTTATCATTTGTCTTGCAAGGGACGGCTTCAACCCATTTCGATACGTAATGTACAGCCAACAAGATGTATTGGTGCCCAAACGAATTAGGGAAAGGTCCCATAAAATCAATGCCCCAAACATCAAAAAGTTCTACTTCTAAAATTGGATTTAGGGGCATCATATTTTGTTTGGAAATCCTTCCTATCATTTGACATCTTGTGCAAGTTTTGTAAATTTAAATGCGTCTTTAAATAAAGTGGGCCAATAAAAGCCACTTTGTAGGATCTTTTCAGCAGTTTTGCGGGGACCAAAGTGTCCACCGCAAACAAATTCATGACAAAAGGTTAGAACGCTTCTAGTTTCCTCATGGGGGATACATCTCCTAATAATTTGGTCGCTACAATATTTGAAAAGGTATCTATCCTGTTTTGACAAGAATCGGTATCTATCCTGTTTTGACCAATTAGGTGGGTGGTTTGTGACTAAGAAATTTACTATGTCGGCAAACCATGGTTCCTTAGAGATGGCTAGAAGTTGTTCATCGGGGAAAATTGTCATTGATGGGCAGTTTGTTGGAATGTGCGTTTGGCACACGAGAGAGATGGTCTGCGACGACATTTTCAACACCTTTTTTATCTCGAATTTCGAGATCAAATTCTTGAAGGAGGAAGATCAACGAATGAGTCGGGCCTTCGCATCCTTTTTAAGCATTAGGTATCGAAGAGTAGAATGGTCGGTGAAAATCGTGGTCTTGGTCCCAAGTACGTATGGGCGGAATTTCTCCAATGCGAACACTACTGCCAAGAATTCTTTCTCGGTTGAAGTATAGTTCACTTGGGCGTCATTGAGTATCCTACTTGAATAATAGATCACGTGTTGCTTGTTATCCTTGCGCTGTCCTAAGACAGCGCCTATCGCAAAATCTGAGGCATCGCACATGATCTCAAAAGGGTTGGACCAGTCCGGAGGTGAGATGATATGTGCAGAGATAAGTTTCAATTTCAACTTCTCTCACGCGCTATTGCACATATCGTCAAAGATGAAGAGCACGTCTTTAGTTAGAAGGTTTGTAAGGGGTCGAGCAATTTTGCTAAAATCCTTAATGAACCTACGGTAAAACCCAGCGTGTCTTAAGAAAGAACGAATGTCCTTCACGCATCGTGGAATTGAAAGTTTGGCTATGATCTCCACCTTAGCCTTGTCTACTTTGATCCCTTCCCTAGATATCTCATGACCTAGGACAATACCATGCTGCACCATAAAGTGGCACTTTTCCCAATTGAGGGTCAAGTTCTTTTCGGTGCATCTATTCAGCACTAGCTCCAAGTGATGGAGACGTTGGTCAAATGAATTTCCATAGACGGAGAAGTCGTCCATGAAAATCTCTAAGAAGCGCTCGACCATGTCAAAAAAAAGGCTTAACATACAATGTTGAAATTTGGCGAGGGCATTACATAGGTCGAAAGGCATTCGACGATAGGCAACTGTCCTAAATGGGCACGTGAACGTTGTCTTTTCTTGGTCCTCTGGAGCTATTGGGATTTGGTTATACCCTGAGTAACCGTCCCAAGAAACAGTAATACTCATGGCCGGCTAATCGTTTCAGCATTTGGTCGATAAATGGGAGGGGAAAATGATCTTTCCTAGTGGCAGCGTTCAACTTGCGATAGTTTATGCATACTCGAACTTTGGTAGGCAATCGTGTTTGCACTAACTCATGCTTGTCGTTTTCTACCACAGTAAAGCTGGACTTCTTAGGGACCACATGCATTAGGCTAACCCATTCGCTATCGGAAATGGGATAAATGATCCCATTATCTAACAGTTTCACTATTTTAGCTTGTACAGCCTCTTGCATGAGCTGGTTTAGCCTACGCTGTGAATCCCTCTTCGGTTTAACCCCTTCCTCTAGATGGATTCGATGCTGGACTATCGTAGGGCTCAGTCCCTTGATATCTGCCATGGTCTAACTAATGGCTTTCTTATGTCTCCAAAGGGTTGTCAGTAGGTCTTCCTCTTGCCTATTAGTTAAATTGGAGGCAACTATGACTGGTAACGTCTCGTGTTCACCAAGGTAGGCGTACTTAAGATGTTTAGGTAAGGTCTTTAACTCCAACGAAGGAGGTGGCTCGATGGTGGAGGTGTTAAGCTTGAATTTTTCATCTCTATAGAACTTGGATTTGCTGCCCATTCAATCTCATCAAGGTTGAGATCACTTGATTCTAACTCTTCCTCTTCTTTGACTCTAATGTGATCTCCTCATTGTGCTCACTAGTCATGTTTTCAATGAAGTTAACCTCAAAGGGTTGGTCGGTCATGTCGTAGGGATGCTTACCTAAGTTGAAAACATTGACTTCCTTGGTCATATCCCCAAAAGTCAATTTCATGGATCCGTTTCTACAATTTATGATTGCATTCGCGGTTGCTAGGAACGGGCGACCTAAGATGACGGGAGTTTGGGACCTAGAATTAGACACAGGTTGTGTCTCTAAAATAATGAAATCGACTGGGTAAATGAATTCTCACACCCGTATGAGGACATCATTGATCTCTCCCTTAGGAACTTGATTGAGCGATCAGCTAATTGGATTGTAACTTGGGTTGGGTTGAGTTCTCCTAATCCAAGTGTTGATATACGGAGAAAGGAAGCAAATTAATGCTAGCTCCTAAATCGAGGAGTGCTCGATTGATTTCAGCTCGACCTATTGTGCAAGAAATGGTGGGGCAACCAGGGTCCTTGTACTTGACTAGGATCTAGTTGGACAATAGCTCACTAATGTTAGTGGCTAGAAAAACCTTCTTAGGCACATTTGTTTTTCTTTTCTTGGTGCACATGTCCTTAAGGAATTTGGCATAACTAGGGACCTATTGGATTGCATCAAGAAGTAGTATATTGAGCCTAACCTGATTGAATACCTCGAGTAGTTTCTCTATATGTGCATTATTATTACTTCTAAGCCTATTCGGAAATGGGGCTATAGGCTGGTGCACCTGTCCTGCTGATTTCTCAACTTCAGTTTCTTTGAAATGTTGTGGAGATGGAGTGGAACTAGATGGAATGGACAACTGAGATGGGTCTTGTGGCATGGATACGTGATTATCAACTTGTTTCCTGATCTTAGTGTATGAACCAAGTTACACTGGTTTTTGTCTTGAGCCTCATTGGCTTGCCTAGGATTCCTAGGGTTTGACAATGGTTGACTTGGTAGAGTTTCCCTTTGTCTTTCTTGTTGATTCAGTTGGATCTCTATCCTAGTCAAGACTTGAGCCAGCGTGTCGTGGCTTTAACTAGAGTGTCCACCTTTCTTTCCATGTTGGAGAATCTTGTTTCCATTTGTGAATATTGGAAAGAGTGTGGAGGATTTTGACTAGGAAAATTTTGTTGATAGGGTGGATTTTGGAAATTGTTAGAGAATTTAGGCCTTGTTTGGTCATTGTTGCTTGGGCCCCATGAAAAGTTTGGATGATTTCTCCAACCGGGATTATAGGTGGGCGAATATGGATTGTTGGCGGGCCTTGTGAAGGCCGCACTCATATGTTCGGGCAAGGTTTGATGCGCGATAAAGACGGGACATTCCTCGAACACATGGTTCATGTCTTGACAATAAGTACAGCCTGCCGAAGGTGTTGGGCTGACTTGGTTCACAGAAACTGTTTCTTTAGTTTCAAGAGCTTCTAGTCTTCGCATAACAGCAGCTAACTTAGCATCGGTGGCTATGTTGGCCTCAATGGAATGGATACCTTCTTTAGAAGAAGTAGGGTCATTAGTCTTAAATTTTTCTGGAGTTGGTTTCCATTGGATGGTATTATCAGCTAATTCTTTATATAATAACCATCCTTCATGTTTGTTCTTTTCAAAAATCCTCCTTGGCACATGGATTCTAATAGCGTTTTAGTTTGATATTCTAATCCATCATAAAGAACTTGACAAAGTCGCAATTTTTCTATCCCATGGTGAGGGCATTGGGCAAGGAGGTCCTTAAAATGTTCGAAGTATTTCCAAAAAGATTCATTGGCTGTTTGCTTAAACTGTAAGATGCTCTTTCTAATTAGAGCAGTCTTGTGGATGGGATAAAACTTCTTTAAGAAGGCTTTGACGAAATTATCCCACGAAGATATTGAACCGACCTCTAGACTGTAGAGCTATTTCTTTACTAAGTCTTTCAAAGCGAATGGGACAAACCGTAATTTGATGGCATCTTCTCTTAGGCTGGGTTTCTTCATCATGAGACATACTTCTTCAAATTCCCTTATGAAAAGTATGTATCCTCGGATTCAAGTCCATGAAATTTGGGAAGAGTGTTGATGTATTGTGGCTTGAGCTTAAATTAGTAAACACCTTCATCGGATAACTGAATGCAAGAAGGAAGAGAGGTCCTAATAGGATAGAACCTATCTTGTAGTGACGGTGGTTGTGCCATGTGTGAGTCGGGTTTTGTTCTGGTGGTGAACTAGTTCTACTTAGTCTAGATGTGAATGGGTCTCTCGACCAAGCTGACATGCACAGTTAACAAACAAGTTCACCCAATCAATCAATGAAAAAGAAAAACAGTCAAAATTCCTATTCTAGGGTAAGCCTTGACCTAGACGACTCCTAACTTTAGACTGTCTTTAGGAGGTATATTGCCGACCTTAACCACAAGTTAATCGGCCAGGTAGGTGGCAAGACCGGTAGGAGGTTTTCCGTCAAAGACGTTCCTTAATTAAATAACCACCGATCTTCGGGCTTTCGGCCCTTAATCCCCTTCCTAGGCACCGATTTGGTAAGAGTTAATTTCAAACAACTTCCTCCTTCAGCCAATCTCCTAGTGAGTCCGAGTTAACCTAGGGCCAACGTCTAGTCATTTTTAATTAGTGTTAGGGTTGTGAGTGTGACGGAGATGATTTGTGGGCCAAGGAAGGGTGATGAAATCCCAACCTTATCTTGTTAATGGGTTTTGCCCTTAAATTTTTTGTGTACGTGTAAAGCAGTAGATAAGTAATCACTCAAAAAGCAATAAATCAGCCAAGAGTGTTTCCTAATCTATATGCAATGCAAACGTATCTTATCGCCAGCACTCTTCAACAGAATTAAAAAAAATTAAATAGACACGTGCCTAAGATGCAAGAGTCTAATATTTTTTTATTTTTCAACAAATAGGTTACTGTTAATTAATTAGCAGTGTGCAAGGTGATCACAGAAAAAAGTTAACAGAGCAGTAAATAAAACTTACAATTTGCAGCAACCTACAGAAAACAGAGTGAGTAGTTCACTACTCAGGCCGCGAAAACGCGGCTATTGTCGTGCAAACGCGGCTCTGTAGTAGGCTCTGTTGCTCTGCCTTCGAGGGCAGAGGTACAGAGTTGCTATATGTCCAGTGCTGCTGTTTGGTTTCCTGTTCTCCGAACCTGTAGACAGAAAGAATGAAAGAATTAGTTTTGATAATATCGTGTCGTTCCTTCCCCGACAACGACGCCAAATTTTGATTGAAACTTGAGATTGCAAAGAAAAAGTAAAAGTTAAAGTTAAAGTTCTCAGTCTCAATTCTATCCGCTACAGTAAGGGCCAAAGCGGGTCGATCTACAGGGAAGGATGCGATGCAAGCTTTTCGGACGATTTCTCTGTATTCCTTAGAACAAAACAAAAGATAATGATTAGATTTGAAATATGTGATTGGAGATATGCAGTTTACTAATCTTCTACCACAACCTATAGTGTAAGTCTTGAAAATTGGATATCATCTTGAAATAAATAAAATCTGTCCTAGGTTTATTAGAAGAGATTCAAGTAAGAAAAAATGTTATTAGAGTCTAACTAGTTTGCACTACTAAAAATTCAACAAATGTTCATCCTAACTTCTAAGTACAGCATAAGAAAAGTGTTATCTTAAGATAATGCTGTCAAAGTACTTAAGCATGAATTTATAAAGGATTATGTAGAGGTGTAACCTAGATTAGAAAAACTAACTACCAATTTAATCTTCAAGAAACCTGTCTTAAACCTAGGGTTTCTAAAAATGATTATCAATCCATCTAATTCCTAAACTACATTAGGGTTGTTTAAGAGATCAGCAAACCACACTTTGAAATTAGTTAATCATCTTTTTTTTATTTTCAACTTTTTTTTATTTTGTTTAATGTGAAGAATTATGAAAGATAGAAGAATAAGACAAATAAAAAGATCACAGCATTAAAACGAAATTAAATGACAAAAATTTAATTGGCAAAAAAGGTAACCTTTATTTGAAATCAAATCCAAATACAATGCTCCTCCTCCTCCAAAATATGCTAAAAGCGAAACGAAGATTACAGAAATTTGAAAAGAGAAAAACTAAAGAAAAACCCTAAGTCCCGTCCCTGGATGCCCTCTTTCTGTTGCTCTGCAGGGGTATTTATAGGAGATTGAAGAAGTAGAGTCCCGGTACAATTCTCCTGCGAAAACTGGTACCCAGCCTTATCCATAGGGCCGCGGAAACGCGGCTATGGCCGCGTTTTCGCGGCTGTAGCTTGTCTCCTGGCCACGCGCTTTCGCGTGTGGCCTCCTCTGGTCCGTCCATTTAGGTATCTCCTTCTGGATTTGACATACCGACTCTTTATTTTGAAAATTCGGGATAACTTGGGAAGCAAGTTACCCTAAATCCAAATCTCTTTAAAACGAATTTTATCTTTACACTCCTCTCCTTTTATCTCTAGCCTTATCCTGCAAGCAATTAGGGTTGAGTAGAAGTCTATCCTTTCCTCTTCTTTAGCAATTAAGAGTTCTTTCTTATCCTCCCTTTTCCTCACTTAGATTTTAAATAAAGAATTAAAAATCTAAGTTTAGATTAGGTTAGATAATATGAAACTTCTAAATTACTAAACTTTTGCACATGGGCTCGTACATGGGCTTTCTTGGGCTTCTGGGCTTCATTTAGGCTTTATTTTTTTTATTTAAATAAATACTCAAGGCCTGCACACATTTAAATAAAACACACTTTAGTAATAGTGCATAATTAAAAGAATAAATAGGGAACATGATAGTAAATGTAGTGGTAAATATGCATTTTTTACTACCTATCAATAGGGCACTGGAAAGTGGACTGTCCGAAGTTCAAGGGGAAGAAGAAGGAGTCGAAGGCTGAAACAAATCTTGCAAAAGTGACGAATACTCAGAGGAGTAGTTCACAGGCAGATGGAGCAGATTCGGACTCGTCAGGTTTCTCGTTTTCAGTCAGTTCTCCCATCATTGGTAACTCATGAAAAGATGAGTGGATTCTGGATACAGGTACAACATACCATGCATGCCCCAATTGGGGTTGTTTTCTAGCTTTGAGAAGCTGGAGGGGTGTTCGGTCGTTATGGGCGATGATCACCCATGTAGCGTGGAGGGTGTAGGTACAATTCGAATTAGGATGTTTGATGGGATAGAAAGGTAGTTGAAAGGAGTGAGGTATGTACCTCAGTTGAAGAGAAATCTAATCTCCGTGAGAATTTTGGAAGCATCGGGCATGGTGATATCTGTTCGAGATGGCGATCTCAGGATGATCAAAAGCTCGATGGTGATGATGAAGGGCGTCCGCCGAGGAAACCTCTACTACTTGAAGGGTAGTACGATTACAGATCAGGTGGAGACTTCGAGTTCTTCAGAAGATGGTGGCCCGGAGATCTGGCAGGGAAAGGTCGGACAGGAAGAAGAAGAATCTTTGCGAGCTCCTGCAAAGAAGAAATGGAAGGTGCTGCAACCTGCAAGTCGGAAGGTGAACACAGCGTTCTGGACAAGAAGAAGGTGAGATTCAGCACCAGTACTCACCACAATGAAGGTCTTCTTGATTGTGTTCACGTGTGCGTATGGGGACCTGCTAAGACGGCATCACTTGGAGGTCACAGGTACTTTGTCTCATTTATTGATGGTTCATCTAGGCAGGTTTGGATATATCCCATGAGACAAAGGAGTGAAGCCCTAAATGTGTTGATGAAGTGGAGAGGAAGAATGAAGAGGCAGATAGATAGGTAGGGAGGTAAAGGAGCTTCATATTGGTAATGTTGTAAAGGACATGTACCAGTTCCTACGATTTAGCCAGAACACAGGTATTGCAACTCACTTCACAACAGGTACAGAAGGGTTGGCTAAAGATGTAGTCCGTTCCTTACTGGAGGAGGTTCGGAGGTTGTTGTCTAATGCAGGATTAGACAGGTCGTTTTGGGCTGAGGCGACCGAGTATGCTAGCTATCTCATGAACAGATCGACTGCGATTAGAGATAAAGCTCCATTGGATATTTGGTCTGGGGAAGCTGCTCAAGATCATTGTTTGCTGCGGGAGTTTGAAAGTCCGGCCTACTTCAGTGCCAAGAATAGCAAGGTGAATCCGCGAGAAAAGAGCTTTGTCTATTTGGGCGTCAAGGGAAACAGCTACAGGTTGTGGAACCCTGAAAATAAGAAGATCGTGATGAGCAGGAATGTCACTTTTGGAGAGACTTCAGTGTTGAAGTCCACCGTCTCTCAGCAGGTGGAGAGGACGGAGACCAAGGAAGGATCGCAGCGGGTGGAGGTTGATGCTACTCCATCATCTCCAGTTGGTTTGGCATTGGAGGAGACTTCACCGGATGTGACACCGGGTGGAGATCATGAAGCCAAGGTTGATGCTGAACAGGTTGAGACATTGCAGAGGATGTCGAGTTGTTTGCAGCTATTGGAACAAAGGTGAAACCACGCTTGTGGGGAAAGAAGCATGAATCTCAAGCTTGTGATCGTGACAAGCTGAAGTTGAAGGCCGTTATCCTCCATGATGGTCGGGAAGAGGTTCATATGACTCAGTCAGACAGGTTCACTGCTGCAAATAGAGGTACCAGTGTTCGAGCTTGATGAAGCTCATCTTTTAATGAACTACGGTTGGCTTGATCCTTTTGGGCAAAGGTCCGTAGGCAGCCGTAAAGGCGCAACCATTGGTGATGCAACTCTTATGAAGCTATTGGGTTCTCGAGAAGCTGTTATGGATCTTCACGTAGAGGTGAAGAGTTGTGGCCGATGGAACTTCACGTAGAGGTGGAGAGGCTTCACGTAGCGGTGAAGTGTTGTGGCCAGTTGGATCTCATGTAGTGGTGAGGTGGTGTGATCTCGATGAACAGGTTGATCTTCGGTGAGAAGATGTTGAGCTTACATAAGGAGTGGTGTGCATCCAGTTGAAGCCGATGATGATGTTTGGTGTGCTCTACGCAGACTTGGTTGGACCGTCAGTAGAAGATAGGAAGACTAGATAGAGCTGGTCAGTTGGAGAGTCAGTGTTGGCTCATGTGGAAGTCTTCGTGAGGTCGTAAAGTTGCAGAGTAGAAGCTATGTAGGTGATCGGCATGTATGGAAATTCTCCTAAGGTGAAGTGCAGGGAAGGCATGTGCGATGTTTTCCAGGGATAGCTGAGCTAAAGATTCCAAGCCGAGATCGTGTGTCGATTTCGTCCAGTGCGCGCAAGCCGAGATCGTGTGTCGATTTCGCCGAGATCGTGTGTCAATTTTGCTAGGTGATAGACTGGGGTTCGTTGGAGATCGGCTCAGATTTTTAGGAAAAATCTTCGCCGAGGTGGAGAATTGTTGGATAGAGAGAGTTTACTGATAGGGAAGTTGATAAGGATCGTCGAGAGGTCGTCGAGTGATCGCCGAGGAAGTCGACGACGAAGACGAAGGGAAACAGCAGTAGAAAACAAGCCAACAACAGCAGGTGCAGGTTGGCCGGTCAATCGGCCCGGTCGACCGGCGTGCACAACGTGCACAAGTTAGAGGTCGGTCGACCGACTGAAGTGACCCAACTCTCTGTTGGGCACCCAGTCGACCGACCGGTCGACTGGTGTTTTCTATTATGTTTGCAAAGGGGGAAAACTTACAATAAAAGGGTTGAGGAGCTAAATTACAAGTATTCTTAAAAAGATTACAAGTAGATCTCCTCAGAGATTCTGGAGAAGTGTGCCGATAGGAGTCTGGTCAGCGCGCGACCACTTTGTCCCTTTGACGATGCGAGCGATGAGATTCCCTTCTCGCCTGGTTCCGGGAATCAGAGAACAGAAGGTTGGTAGAACCCTCTTGCTGCTTCTCAAAATCGCCTTCAATAAGGAATTCCTTCTCGCCTGGTTCCGGAGATTCCTTGAGAAGAAGGACGATGTTAGGGTATCAACACCCTGATTAGAGAAAGCAATTCTCTAAAAGATCTCTGAATTCGAGAGCGCACGGTGCGTTATGAAGAAGCCTCTGCTTGTGGAGTCCTCTTGTATGCCTCTCTCTCCTCCTTGTACCCTGGTGGGCTATTTATAGGGAGAGCAAGGGTATAATCGTCCCTTGAAGATATGGAAACAGATTGAATCAAATCTGTTTAAATCTGGAAAGTAGCCTTGCTGCGAGGCTAGGATCACTTCTGCGAAGCTAGAATTGGCAGGTCGGTTGATCTTCTTGATCCTTTCCATATCGTTGGAGGATTTCCCCTGATCTTCTTACTCGTTTTTAGAAGAGTCAAGAGATTGTGGCAATCAACTGCCAAATTTGATCTCTGATTTGATCTTGATTGGATTTGATCCGATTAGATCCGATTTCATCGGAGATTTGATTGGTCAAAGGTTGACCATAGCAGACCACCAGCGGCGATTCCCGCTTTGAACTCACAGCGGAGCTAGAGACGGTTCTGGCGAAGTCCGAAAGAAACCCTTTGGCGGAGCTGGAAGTCCTCCGTGGCAAAGTTGCGAGTTAGCTTCCTGGCGAGGCTTTGGATGGCTTCGAGGCGAAGTCGGGTGATATTAGCCTCTCAAGCGAGGCTATCCCTTTGGGCTCATGCGATGCTAAGTGTTAGCACCTTAGACCTGCTGAGGTCTGTTTAGAAACAATCTGGGTTCACTGTCTGCTTGCTGGATCAGTGGAGTCCAAGTTGCTTCCTTGTCCCTCGGAGATGGGTGAAAACTGGTCTTCAGCTCGTCTGTCACTTGTCTTTTGTAAATGTCAACAAGTTTAGACATTGTTCGGACCAATAAGAATCTTGTCTTTTTTAAGTGTCAACAAGACCCCCTTCAAAGTTTTCGAAAGTCTGCAATGGCTCAGACTTTGAAACACTTTGAACTGCTTTGGTCGGTGGTGTGTGGAGTATGAACGTCGCCATGATGGTTGAGTTTAGCTTCGCATTAAATCCTGCTTTGGGATGTAGATTCACCGAGGAATCATTTAGACTCGCGTCTGGGTAGCTTCGCGTGCGAGTAGCCCTGCGTCTGGGCCTTCGAAGATATGTTCGCTGGGAGCGCATGTCGCTTTCCCGAGACCAATCGCCGTGGGTCGATTTTCAAGGAAGATTTTCTCCTTCTCTTGCGCTGACCGGGGAAGATATTCTCCGATTTGCATGTTTCCAAGGGAGGATATTCTCTTTCTTCAAGGCGCTATAAGTGCCTTTTATGAGGGAGACGTTTTCTCCCTTCGCACGGTTCCAAGGGAAACCGTCCCTATTCTCAAGGCGCAGTAAATGCCTTAAATGCGCTCGTGCTTCCACGCTTGAGGCGACAGCGCTCAGGCCATGAGGCCTATAAATAGGACACTTGAAGTCCTCTGAAGACAGAAGTGATCTGCTCTTCTTCTCTTCTCTTGGTTGAGAGAGATACTCAGATCTCTGGATTAGTGGGAATGCCCACTCTGGTTATTATCCAGCCAAGGACTGGTAAATCTTAATCATTCAACGACTTCACCGAGTTTAGGGAATTCATCTCCCTTGATTCATCTTCAGCAGCTGCTTCAGGGATTAGCTTCCCTTGTTCTCCATTTAACTGATCTGCAGAGAAGGATTTTGGCATAGCTTCCAGCGAAGCTATCATTTTTACTGATCAGAAAAAGATCACTGCATATTAAGTCCGCTGTACAGGCAGAACTTGGAACTTGGTCTCTTCAATAGTTGAACCAGTCTTGTCATATAGGTGGGGCTAAGACTGCGTCCCTCAGGATCAGTCTGGCTAGCCATATAGGCGAGGCTTGGACTTGGCGTTTGCTGAGCCAGCCTATCAGTGCTGTGCAGGCGAGGCTTACCCTCTGCTTTACTGGAACTGGATCGCTTCGACCCAAAAGATTTGGCTTAGTTCTTTAGTGGCCTCTTCTGTGCTTAGTTGCTAATCTGTTCTGATTTGCCTTGCAGTGGGCTATGTTCGCCAATCCAGTGACTTGATGGAAGGAACCATAAAATTGCCTTACGCTTCCCGGTTGAAGCTTTACTTTTAAGCAGGAGGAACAATTTGGGGCGACGGGTGCGTGTCGAGAGGCTGTTGGCAGCCTTTTATCCGAGATGATTCGTTCTGAGGTGAGGCTGGCTGCCGCTTTTGATAGTGGGCGTCGCCTGTGGGATCGCCGGCATTATTGCCGACTTTCAACTTTGGTGGCTTTGGGGGCGATCCACTTCGGGAAAGCGGGCATTACACCCATTAGATCACTGGTATCACTGCCAATTCCCATTATACGTGATCTATCGTGTTGGCGGCGATAGGTTTTTATTGCCAGGCTTCAACAAAAATGGCCTGGCAAGATCTGCCATTTTTGTGGAGAATAATGACCATGTCCCTGCGGCACCACTGATTACGGCTTGTGCAGGAGGAAGGCCTTCTTTGTCCAGTCGGTTCGACTTAGAAGCGGATAAAACCACTTGTATGCCTTTTGCGCAAATGACCTTGTTAAACAACTGGGTGTGTTGTATGAAACATAACTTTGATGTAATATCAATGTACTCTTCCTTTAAATCAATGAAAGTTCATCTCTTGATTATCAGATCTTTGCTTGCTTTCATTGAAAATTTGGCGATAGCGGAGCTAAACTGTATGCGGAGTTAAAGACATAGTCCCTTCTTTAAATGAACTTCGCGAAACTGGCATGTCCCGCGAACAGCGCCTTTTTAGGGGGCTAAGATAAGCCTTCCGGCGAAGTCCCTGAAGGATTGCGCGAAGCCCGCATTTTAAGCCAGGGCGAAGTTAACCTTAGTGGAATCAAAGCAACGCTTCTCGGGAAGGCGCTTCAGGTGGCGTTTCGAATTAATTCGAAACGGCGGCGTACGCCCTTTTCGAGCCTCGTTTCAGGCGCTGATTGGCCTATAAAAGCCCGATCGGGCTGAACAGGAAAAGATCTCCTTTTTCAGAGAAATTTCTTGACTTTCCCTCTCCCTCTTCCTTCTTCGTTCAGAGGACTTTGAGAACTCTTGCAGCTCTTCAATGGCGCCCAAAAGACGAGCGGGGAAAGAAGTGGCGACTTCTGCAACGGAGGGTCCTCCTCTTCCTTCGGTCATCGAGCGACCAATCGCTGGTAAGAGACTTTCTCTCCTAATTAGAGACTGCGGTCTTTCTCTTTTAAAGCCAGTATTTGGCTTATCAGGACGACGGAATATGGTTTGTTCTCGTTAGGGAACTCGTTTCCCTGAATTTCCCTATCTTTCTTGTACAGGGAATTAAGAACTGAATAGTTCTTCTTTAGGCTTCCGTACGAAGCCATTACTTGGGCTGTCTTCGTCCTGTTTGAGGAACAGGACTCGGGTCTGTCCCTTCAGTCATGGCCACGAAGGATGACTCTTGACCATAACACCCTCTTGATGACGTCAGCCCTTAGGGCTATACCACTTCTCGCTTAAGCGAAGTTGGTACTTAGACGTTTTTTGCAAAATGCAGATTTGTCTGCGAGATCAAGCTTTGTCGAGGCTGTCGCCTTACTGGCCTTGCTCACAGGGCGAGGCTATGCCTTAGCGAATCTTATATCTCCATGTCCGCTTGACTGATGAACTAATCATAGTTCTCTTTTCTTTCTTGCAGTGCTTACACCCCTGGTCCCTTGAATAGTCTATTTGGAATGACCAGCCGAGCGGATGGCAGCATCAGCCTTCAATTCTATGGCCAGGCTTCTCTCTTTAGTGAGCGGAGTTCCGTCGTCCGGGACACGCTTATCCATGGTGGTGATCCGCTCACCATGAGGAGTATTCTAACCACCGCACCTCTCGAAGACATCGAACGTCGGACTTATAAAAAGCCCAATTTCATGTTCGGAGATGCCGCGTCTGATCCTGATCGCCAATTGCAGGCAGGCGAGGGACAGTGGATCTTCGAGTTGGATGGCGAGAAGTTTTATCTTCCGTCTAACAAGCAGCACTTTCCTTTGTCTTCTTTTGAGTGTGTAACTCAGGCTCGGAAGATGGCGTGGGGCGTGAGCCGAAGTGTCGAGTCCGTCCATGTCGGGAGATTAAAATCTCAGTCTCCTGGTTTTTCAAGGGCGGGCCCTCCTCACAACATAATAGGCCTATATCCTGGAAACGTGTCGCGGGAGCTTCCGGTAGGAGAGAATCCGACTATGGCGCAGACTTTTGGCACCCAGTTCTGCGCAGTTGACGGGAACTATCCTGCCACTGACTTCAGGACTCCTGGTTGGGTTCACCCCCCAAAGACATGGTGGGCGGACCTGACTAACTATATCCTCGCTCATTTCGAGGAGGACTTGGAGAGGTTGAACCTCTATGAGGCCGTAAGGGCAACCTGCTACGACATTGATATGAAGGTGGCGTGCTTCTACGCCATCCTTGAGTTGTATTGCCCAGCTTCGGGGACCTTCTTCACCCCGGTTGGCGAGTTGGGCATGACCTTACACGAGATGAGGGAAATCTCTGCCCTGCCCTTCGGGTCTCTCCCGTATGAAGAGTACTTTCCATGCGAGACAGAGTTGGCTCTCTGGAGAAGCATGAGCCTGCTTTATTTGAGACTTATCGGGAGTTAATGTGCCATTTGCACATTTGTTCTAGCATCCATGGTGGCAGCAAGGGTAGCTCGAAGAGTTTGAAAAACTGGACGAGTTACCTATTCCCAGATATGAAGAATGCTCCTGAGGCAGCTCATTGTGGAGTCGCAGATGGAGACATTTTTGAACGGATGGAGGTATGCCTCCAAAGGGATATTGTCATAACAGAAGACGATGGTCCCTATAAGAAGGGTGATGTCCTTCGGAGCTTTCACCATCAGGCTCGTCAGCCGATGTCCCAGAAGGCACTGTTGGCTGGTTTCTTAACCGTCTGGTTGAAGAAATGCGTAGTGCCATCCTCCTCGGGTGACATCGTCCACCCGAATGTTTTGCTGCCTGCCGTTCGCTTGGTCCATGGCCACCGTCTGGGTCTCCTTCCAGCCATGGTGTGCTGTATTCAAAGAGGCCTTCGCGCATTAACGGAGGCTTTCTGCAGGCCACCGGCGACGAGGCGTGGGAAGAGTGCCATCCTGCCTTGTGATGGACCTAATCCTAGGGTGGGCCTGCCATACACTTACTTAATGGCGTGGTTTGCCTTACACTGCCCTTCTTTGATTGAAGCTGGAGAGGACCCTCCGCAAGGTGTTCGAATGGCTCTTCTCCGCCGATTCGAAGGATGTTCCTGGCTGAAAACCTACGTGGCCGAGGCCCGCAAGTTAGTGCGTCGTCATGACGCTTACAACTTATTCTGCTGTTTTCCTCGCATTCGGGCGCAGGGTACGACGAGGAATTCCGAGATGTGGAGTCAGAACGGTCTCCCATGAGTCGGGGGGTTTTTGAGTGGCTGGTCAGTACCCGGCCCTCACATTTATTGTATAGAAGCGGGGATGTCTGCTATTTAGAACCTTACATCCCAAGCCGGTTTGCTCGACAGTTCGGGTACGACCAGCTGTATGTGGGCAGCCCCAATCTCGATTTAGCATTCATGGGGAGTCTCATCGATGGGGCCCGTGCCTGGCGATTCTTTACTGCGGGCGGCACTGGGGCGTGGCTGCGCACGCCGTTGAAGGATCCCAACCTTCTGACGACCCTGTGCTTTTGCCAGTGGTATGCGGCTTCCAACTCCACACCTCCTGGGTTCAATGCCAACCGTTCGGGTGTGAAGTTAATCTCTCATCGACTGAAGCGGAAGGCTTCTGAGAGAAAGGAAGGCAAACGGGTTCGTGTCCCTGGCTTGGAGGAGTTCATCGCTGTAGATGATAGCGAGGCTTCTGATGCAGGGAGTCCTCGCTTCGAGGCGGGGATGGAAGCTGATACTCATGCGGCTGGCTCCGGTGTGGTGGGGACATCTTCCCCACGACGTGCGGGAGAAGTGGAAGGAGAGGATTCTGACGTCCACTTCAAGAGAAAGCGGGCAGGTAGCTCTCGTAGGAAATCATTGGCGAAGAAGCCTCGTCGCCAAGCTCCTACGATTGTCGTAGAGGGTTATCCCTCTATGGCGATTCCTCCTGCTGCCCCATTAGCAGCGTGAACCGTCGGTTGCTGAACCGACTAGTGGTGAATTCGCTCCAGGTCTGGGTAAGATTAACCTTGTCCATATAATACGCCTTTTTGTGCGTTCCCATTGACTTATTATCAATCCTTTTTGATTGTAGGAGCTGAGGCAGCTGGAGAATAAGGGGAACATTATGATCCCCTATTCACTTATGGAGCTGAAGCAGGTTCCTGTGCCCTTCCGGAGGAGTCCGGAGGTGATGTGGCCGACATCGGTCCTTCGGGCGCTGGGACTTCTAAAGGAAGTCCTGAGGCATCGAGTTCTATCGGGTGGTCCACAGGATACTCGGCAAGCGAAAGCGAGCGGCTGTTCGTGCTGATTCTGGCAAAAATTTTCCGATGGATCCCCTGGAGACTGATGCGGCTGATGAGATGTTTGAGGCAACATCATCCTATGGTATCGTCGCAACCTCTTGGTTCTCCTGCATGTAGTATTCCGACTGACCGCAATCTTGTTACAGGTGTTCGGCCTCAAGATGCATCAGCTTCAAGAGAGCCGAGAGATCCCCCCGAAGAGCCAAGGGGTGACACGAGCGCTTCGACCGCGGCGGATGCTGCTATGTTGGACGCGCTGTATGGCGACCTGCCTTCTTATCGGTCCAAGTCGGCCGAAAGGCCAGAAGTTGCAGAGGCGGCAGTCCCGGAGGTGTCCTCACTCCCAACTGTATCAACGAGTGGGGTGCCGACAATTTTGCCAAGTACGGAGCTGAGGGTGATCACAAGCCCTACTTCTCCAACCCTGGTGGTTGAGCCTGCTGCTCAGGAGGTGGTTGCTAGTCCTTCTTCCGCGATGGCTGGCGTTCTGGTTTCGATGATGACTCCGCCGAGATCGCCCTCGGCTTGTCCGGCTGCTGTCTCAGTGCTCCCGCTGCTTCTTCTGCGACGGCGTCGACAGGCAGGTGGACTATTCCGAGGTTGCCTCTTTTACCGGAAGTGGCTGAGGTCGAGAACAATTACATCGGTGACCTGGTCGATAACTTTTATAAAGGCTTAGGGCGGACTATCGACCTGTTCTGAAGGGCTCGACTATGCCATTCTCAAGGTTAAAGGGGGTCCTTCCCGTGATATTGAGAGTATTCGGGACTTTGAGGGATATCACCAGGCCACTGCTTTGGAGCTCTTGGTGGATGAATTTGAGAAGGATGCGGAGGAATGGCGCCGCCTCCACCGTTCGGAACCGGAGTCTTTAGTTGATGACTGGCTCGTGCTTCTCATTGCTCAAAAGCACGAGACTCGGCTTACCGCTCAGGAGGCTGCTAAGGCTATCTCTTCTGACTTGAAATCCTTGGAGATAAGGCAAGCGGAGGTTGGAAGTGCAATTGATGCCTCCACTAGTGCTCTCCTCGGCGCTGAGGATAAGATTGCGAAGGCTGAGGAAATGATCAGGAAAGCAAATCTCCTCTTATCCAAGGCCATACCGGTGCGTCTTGAGGAAACTGCGCGGCTTGAAGAGCTCAAAGCTCAGAGCGAGGAGCTTGCGCGGCAGGGGTTGTCACAGAGGACAACTTTGGCGGAGGCCGAAGCTCGTCTGGCTGAGGCGGAAGATTTCAATGAGGCTGAGCTGAGGTCACAAGCGCTTGCCCAGGCTGCTGATGATAGGAAGACGAGGCTAAACACCCTCGGAGAGCGGCTCAGATCGTACAATGTGCGCTTGTAGCTCCATGTACTTTATCCTCTTGAGCTGAATGAAAATTATTTTTTCTTTGTCGAATTATCAATCTTGTTCTTCTTTTTGGATTGTGATTCCGAATTGTAGTGCAATTCCTTGAGAACATAATCCTTGTTGGGTTGGATAATGAGACTTGGCTATCTCAGTTCAGAGTCGCGATGACGTAACGATTGAGACGCCACTTGGCTATCTGCCAGTTCAGAGGTCGCAATGACATAACTGGTTGAGAAGTCACAAGCTTCAAAAATTGGTGATACCCGTCTTTTGTAAATGTCGACGAGTATCGAGACCTGTCTTTTGTAGATGTCAACAGGGCTCGGAATTGAGACTCGGCTGTCTGCTGGTTCAGAGGTCGCAATGACATAACCGGATGAGACGCCACCAAGCTTCAAAAATTGGTGATACTCGTCTTTTGTAAATGTCAACGAGTATCGAGACCTGTCTTTTGTAAATGTCAACAGGGCTCGGAATTGAGACTCGGCTGTCTGCTGGTTCAGAGGTTGCAATGACATAACGGATGAGACGCCACCAAGCTTCAAAATTTGGTGATACTCGTCTTTTGTAAATGTCAACGAGTATCGAGACCTGTCTTTTGTAAATGTCAACAGGGCTCGGAATTGAGACTCGGCTGTCTGCTGGTTCAGAGGTCGCAATGACATAACGGATGAGACGCCACCGAGCTTCAAAATTTGGTGATACCGTCTTTTGTAAATGTCAACGAGTATCGAGACCTGTCTTTTATAAATGTCAACAGGGCTCGGAATTGAGACTCGGCTGTCTGTGGTTCAGAGGTCGCAATGACATAACCGGATGAGACGCCACCAAGCTCAAAAATATTGGTGATACTTATCTTTTGTAAATGTCAATAAGTATCGAGTTTGTAGTGGAATTTGGGAGAGGTCTCGTTTTCACGGGGAGAAATGAGGGAATTGCTGTCATAGGTTAATGTTAACGTAACAGCGGAGTGTATATGTGGTCTTACCATTCTATGGATGAGAATTGGTAAGTGACTTGGAGGTCTCGTTCTCACGGGGAGAAACGATGGAATTGCTGTCATAGGTTTAATGTTAACGTAACAGCGAAATGCATTTGTGGTCTTACCATTCTGTGGATGAGAATTGGTAAGTAATTTTGGAGAGGGAATCAATGGGAACGGGTCCCTTAGGATTTTAGCAAATCCCCAGCTGTCAACGGGTTTGATATGCCTTTACCAACTACCGTTTGAATTGGGCTAGCCATGCTATTCCCTCAGCATGATGAGTTGTCGAGGACTATGTTGGGCTTACAGGCCAACATTTTCCTCTATCCTTAACCGTTAAGGATATTGGATTATCGGGTTAATGTCTGCATAACCCTGATTCCCCTTTAGGATACCAGTGCACGACCAGGTGTTTGTTGGTTTATGGCTGTATGACCTCACTTGGAGGAAGAGAAAGGCTCTCTTTGTGTGTGTTTGGACACGAAGATCTTGATCAGAGGTGTAGTGTTAACTTGATCAAGAGAAGGATCCTTGATTAAGGATATACTTCTTTAAGAACTTACCATTGATCGGCATCATGAGTAGGTTGCCCTCTGCAGTCGTGAGGCGGTATGCTCCGTTTGAATAGACTGTTTCTATTACAAACGGTCCTTCCCATTTAGGCTGAAATTTGCCTTTGGTCTTGTGCGTCATAATCATCGGTCGTCTAACGGCTAAGACCAGGTCTCCTTTCTGGAAGACTCTCTGTTTGACCTTCTTATTGAAGACTTTTGAGATTCGAGCTTGATATAGCTCGATATGCTGCTGCGCTTGTAGTCGCTTCTCGTCCAAAGCTTCGAGCTCTTGAAGGCGTAGGCGATCATTGTCCTCTGATGTGCACTTGGTGGTCAGAGCAACACGCAACGATGGCATCTGGATTTCCATGGGAGGACCGCTTCGCACCCATATACCAGGAAAAAAGGCGTATTGCCTGTCGGTGTCCGCACCGTGGTTCGGTAGGCCCAAAGACATTCACCAAGCTTTTCGTCCCAATCTCGCTTGTTCGAGGAGTCAAATTTCTTGAGTAGCTTGATGATCGTTTTGTTTGAATGCTTCCACCAATCCATTAGCAGCAGGATTAGGCAGTTGAAGCCACATTCTGAATCGGTATTTATCGCAGAACGATAGAATACTTGGCTTATGAATTGGGGGACGTTGTCGTGGATGATCCGCCTAGGGACCCAAATCGATGGATGACATGGTGTTTGATGAAATTAACCACATTAGAGGTTTTGACTTCAACCAGTGGTATAGCCTCCGCCCATTTTGAAAAGTAGTCGGTTATTGCTAGGATAAACCGGTGACCTCTTGTCGAAGAAGGGCTGATTGGCCCTACGACGTCTATTCCCCATGCTTCAAATGGCCATGAAGCAACGGTCGGGTGGAGCAGCTCCGAAGGCTGGTGTATGAAGTCCGCATGAATCTGACATGCTTTACACCTTCGTGCATATTGGATGGCATCGGCTATCATAGTTGGCCAATAATATCCAAGCCTATGCAACCTGTCCTTAAGCTTTGGACCTGGCTGATAAGCTCCGCAAATGCCATCGTGTGCTTCTTGGAGCGCTTCCTGTGCCTCTGAATTGGAAAGGCAACGGAGGAGGAGACCGTCATATGAACGACGGTAGAGCGTCTTCAGAATCGGATCGTAGTAGAAACGGAGAGACCTTCGTCTGACGGACGCCGCTTCTTTAGGATCGTCTGGAAGCATACCGTGCAAAGCATAGTCAATGAGAGGAAAGCGCCAATCCCTCGGCTCAAGATCCGTGGAGACATTATAGGCTTCTCGAGTTCTTAGCATGTGCTTGGAGCATACAAGATGTCGAGTTGCGACTGTGAGATGATACTCGGTGTCGGCTGGTAAGGCTAGTGTTGTAGCTAATGCAGCAAGAGCATCTGCCTTGGTGTTTTGAGATCGAGACACATGCCCGATGTAAAAACCTTCAAACAGGTTGGCCAATTCAACGGCCGTGTGATAATAAGGCACAAGT